>CM070014.1:34847383-34872383 GCA_036247105.1 Cirrhinus mrigala
GTGATTATAAACTATGGTTTTATCACTGTCATGTTTATTAATTTTTTAATGTATAAAAATTTATATTTTATATATATATATATATATATATATATATATATATATATATATATATATATATATATATATAATTTTTTTTTTATTTATTTGTATTTTTTATATATAATATATAAAATAATTATATATTATAATTATTTTATATATAATATTATATATATTATAATGTGTTCATTTAACAAAATGGTTAATAAACCATAAAATGGTAATGAAAAATAATAATGTTTTAGTTATTTAAACCAGTTTTATTTTAGTATTTTTGTATACTATTATAGTTTTTATTAACATTCTGAATTAGTTTTTGTTTTTACATTTTCAGTTTGTATTTTTTATTATGTATTATTAGTTATGTAGCTGTGTGTTTTGCCATTTTTATTAGTTTTTGTTTTAATATGTCTGTATAGTTTTTATTAATTTTTATGTCCGTTTTGGTCTTAGTTATTTTAAATGAAAATTTGAATACATTTTTTTAACTAAATGAAAATTATACATGTTGCTTTGGTGACTAGATGAAAAATGTTTTTTTATTTATTTTTTTTTTAATATATTTTATGTTGGTTAATATTTATTTTAAGTAATGATTTTTTTTTTTATGGTTTTAGTTTCATTTGTAGTTTTAGTTACCATAATAACCCTGATTTAGACCCGATTTAAGTTCTAAAAATAAAATTTATTATGCATGCCAGTGTGGCTGTGAACCTTTTAAATCGTATCTTTACAAATTTTACATGTATACATATTTGCATAGTTTTACAAAATTATTACATATTCTTACTATCATGTTTAACTAAATATTGTACACTTAAAGTATTCATTGTAATATATTCCAAATAGTTCATATATACATAAATATGCACTATAGGTCCAATAAAATGATACTAAAAAATGATTTTTCCAAATAACCCTGACAGTCACCTGTAATATCATTTAAGTTTAGAGCTTTGTACCTATTAAAAATTCATGATATTTGTGAAGTATTTCACAAAGTTGTTCAGTCCAATCAGATCATCATTTGTGCCTTGTCTTAGCTTAGTTTTTAGTTTCTTTCATTTGTTCATTCTCTTTTAACCTGTCATTGTCTCTCTATTGTCCTGTAGTTTGGATGAGATGGAGAGAGCGCGTCTGTCGTGTCCCATAACTCCTCTGGGTCGGGCAATGGCTGCGTTTCCTGTGGCACCACGCTACGCTAAAATGCTAGCGCTGGGCCGTCAGCAGGGCTGTATGCCATATATCATCACCATAGTGGCTGCGATGACCGTCAGAGAGATCTTTGAAGATTATAACAGGTCATTCACATAATGTATGCATTTAATTTATTTCAGAATAAACATTAGGAAACAGTAACTTACACCCTGTCTCTGTCTTTCTGTGGGTTTCATAGGCCTGCGGGCAGTGAGGAGGAGAGCACTAAGTTGGCAGGGAAAAAAGCAAGAAGCGTTCAGATGAGGAGGTTATGGGCTGGACAAGGACAGTCACTTCAGCTGGGAGATCTGATGGTTCTGCTGGGTATAAGTTTGATTTTGAATATTGATGTCAAATATTCAGATATTGTGGTCTATTGTGAAAACTCTACCAGTGTTATTTTAGACCATAAAACCAGTCACAAGTAGCACGGGTATATTTGGAGCAGTAGCCAAAAATACATTGTATAGGTCAAAATGATTTTTCTTTTATGCCAAAAATCATTAGAATATAAAGTAAAGATCATGATCCATTAAGATTTTTTGTAAATTGCCTACCATAAATATATCAAAACTTAATTTTTGATTAGTAATATGCAATGCTATAAACTTTATTTGGGCAATTTTAAAGGTGATTTTCTCAATATTTTGTTTTTTTTGCACCCTCAGATTCCAGATAGAAAGCTTTTTTTATTCAGCTTTTTTTGATGTATAAATCTCAATTTCAAAATATTGAACCTTATTTTTTTAGCTTTTTTTAAGTTTTGTTTTATATTTTATTTTAGAATTTTCATTTGAATTTTAGTTTGTTTTAGTAATTGTGTGCTTTTGACATTTGTACTATTATTATTTTTTAAATTCTATAAATATTTAATTTTATGTCAGTTACAGTTTTAGTTATTTTGTGCTTTTTTCATTTTTACTATTATAATTGTCTTTTTTTATATAAAGCTTTAAGTATTTTTTATTTCAGTAACAGTTTATTTCAGTTTTTTTCATTTATTTCAAGTAGCAACATATTTTTTTTATTTTTATTTTTTTAATAACCCTGGTTAGTTCTTTATTTTTTTTAACCTAATATTTTTATTTACTTTAATCTTGATTTTATTGAACAAAAATTATTTTTATGAGTTTTAGTTAAAAATTTAAAGGTTATTGTGTATTTTATATATAATATATATATATATATATATATATATATACACACACACAAAATATCACACTATTTAATGGAAGGTGGTAACTAACACGTGTATAGCAATTAAATGCACATTTTACATTATATTTAATATTCCACTTCTTTCCACGTATATGCATGTTTCTGCAATTAATTATTCTGGATTGTGTAACTTGTGTTATATTGATTGGTGATTAGGAGCGGTTGGTGCTTGTGAATTTGCGGGCTGCACTCAGCAGTTTTGTGAGGAAAACGGGCTGCGGTACAAAGCGATGCTGGAAATCCGAAGACTGCGAGGACAGCTGACCAATGCTGGTACATGTTTTTTCAGTTCAGTGATTATTATTTGTGTCTGTGCCTACCTGTGTATCATTGAACTGTCTCTTTCTGTCTGTCTGTGTGTCTCAGTGAATGCCGTGTGCTCTGACGCTGGCGTATATGTGGATAATAAGATGGCTCCTCCGACAGAGTCTCAGGTGCTGTGTTTACGGCAGATCGTGTTGGCCGGTTTAGGAGATCACATCGCCAGACGAGTGCAGGCCGAGGAGCTGCTCGACCCCAAATGGAGGAACGGCTACAAGGTGCCTGGAAGATTGCTTCTGTTTTTGCTGTTGAATTTCACAGAAGTCATCCAGAGATTTATATGCGTATGTTTGTGTTGCAGACTCCTCTGCTGGATGATCCAGTGTTCATTCACCCGTCATCTGCCCTTCATAAGACACTTCCAGAATTTGTCGTCTATCAGGAAATCATGGAGACCACCAAGATGTACATGAGAGGTGTGTGTGTGTGTTTATATGTGAAATTAGTGCCTTTCTATACACTGCCTTTTAAATGCACTTTTAGTTTTTTTAATTAAGGTTTTGTGTCACCAAAACCACTGAAAATTGTGGACAATATGCTTTGCATGACCTTTGAACTGTTATATTTGGTGTAATAATAATATAAATAATATTTGGTTAATAATTAGGTAAATTAATAATTTATTATTTATTTAGTTAATAGTTTTTTATAGTGCAATCACTATAATATTCAGGGTTTCAGTCAGAAGTATACATGGAGATGTCACAGCTCTTAAAGTTTATTTTACAGATTAATTTTTGAATCAAGTTCAACTTTTTTTTTTCAAATCAATCAAAATATTTATTTTAATAAAATATTTTGTAATTATTTAAGTACATTTTATGTAAAGTAAATATAAATAATATATATAGTTAAATAATATTGGAATTTAAAATGACTGGTGATGATTTTCTATTTTATTTCAGTTTATTTGAGTAATTTTAGTACTTTTTTAAATTTGTTTATTTCAAGTGATAAAATGTTGTTGTTTTTGGTTTTTTTTTAATTGTAATTAACTATAATAACCCTGGTTAGTTGCCAAGACAACATTTATGAAGTTCTTTAAGTTTAATCTAATATTTTTATTTGCCTTAATCTTGATTTCATTTAACAAAATTAATTTTAGATTTTAAATGTTGTGGCCTATATATATATATATATATATATATATATATATATATATATATATATATATATATATATATATATATATATATATAGGAATAAATGACATTTTAAAATATGTTTAATTAGAAAACATTAAATTTAAATTCTAATATTATTTCTAGTATTATTTTCATAGTTAAATATATTCAACTAGAAAACAGTAAGTATATATATATATATATATATATATATATATATATATATATATATATATATATATATATATAATATATATATAATTTTACTAATAATATTACTAATAATATTTACTAAAAACACTGATTAATTGATTTAGAAAAACAAAACAAAAATAAAATTCAAAAATAAATCTGTAAAATATACTTTGATAATTGTGTCAGTTCTATCTATATAACGCATCCATTTTATTTCAAAAGTGCGATGCAAATGTTTCTCCATTTTGTTTCTTCCAGGCGTTTGTGCCGTTCAGGCTGAATGGATTCCGAAGCTCCTCCCACAGTACTGTCACTTCAGCGCTCCGGAAGAAAGCCCTGCCCCCTGGTACTGCCCTCAGAGTGGCCGAGTGAAGTGTCATCAGCAGAGCACCTTCTGTAAGAGCAGCTGTCTGTCCTCCTTTTCTCAGCCAGAGTTCAAAGCCAGCTCTTGTTTTTATTAGTGCCGCGGTGTGCGTGCGTGATAACGGTCACATGATGTGAGTGTCAGTCTAAACGTGGGTGTGTCTCTCTCCGCAGACAGAGTCAGTTGGAAACTTCCTGCCATTGAGATGGATTACCCAGAGGGCCTTGAGCGTTACAAACTGTTTGCAAAGTTTTTCCTGGAGGGCCAGGTGACATTTATGAGTGTGTGTGTGTGTGTGTGTGTGTGAGTGTGGGTGTCAAACCAAAACAAGATGGAAATGTCAGTTAATCGCTCTGCAATAAAGTACTCATAAATGCTAAACCGGTTTAAAACTAAGGCGAAGTTGGTAATTACGGAAAAAATAATTCAATATAATGACCGTAATCAAGATAATAATGACTGACTGTATATTTATCCTGGTTATTACACGACTACTTACAAAATACACACAAGTCTTTTCTGCTCATCAAGGCTGCATTTATTTTATCAAAAATGCTGTAAAAACAGGAATATTGTGAAATATTATTGCGAATTTAAATAACTATTTTCTATGTAAATATATTATAAAATGTAATTTTTTTTCCTGTGCTCAAAGCAGAATTTTCAGCATCATTACTGCAGTGTCACATGATCCTTCAGAAATCATTCTGATTAGCAATGTTGTAAACAGTTGTGCTGCTTCATATTTTTGTGGAAACTGATACTTTGATGTTTAAAAGAACAGCATTTATTTGAATTAGAATTCTTTTGTAACATTATAAATGATCTTTCCTTTCACTTTTGATGAATTTAATGCATCCTTGCTGAATAAAAGTATTAATTTCTATCAGTAAAATGCTGCATTCATGATTCATGATACCATATTTATAAACCATGGTGTTGCTGTAGAAATTGATGCGTCAACTTATTCCTGGCTGAATTTCTGCAGATTTGTCCCAAGATTCAGCAGTTCAGCAAATGTTTACTGTCGTCACCCTCCACCATGTTGAAGACGTGGGCCAAGTAAGATCTAATACACACTTAAACTTTTTTGTATGGAGTGTAAATTGATGTTTCTGAATAATCTAATGCTGTTCATGTCAGGTTGCAGCCACGAACTGAAGTTCTTCTGACGGCGCTGGTGGCAGAGAAAGCAGACAACAGAACGTCTTTAGAAGCTGCGTGGAAGAAAGATGAAAAATGTAAGTTGCTATGCATATGTGTTGGGATGCACCGATACCGATACTGTGCCCCTGTACTCGTACTCAAAAAATGCTCCAGTACCAAACACCAATACCACGCAGCATTAAGGATGTCTATGAAGTACATGTATGTATTTAATATTAGGGATGCACAATATTGTTTTTTTGCAGATATCGGATATGCTGAAATTTTGCAACTCATTTTGGCCGATAGCCAGTATATATATATATTTCCTTTGGTTTGGAAGCAACACAAATTCTCTCCTGTGCCGAAAATATAAGCAAATTATTTTTAATTTTGGTTAGTTTTTAACAAGAACTTGTTTTTTAGATTTAAATAAACAATAATGAAGTTCTTTTATAAAGGCAGTACATGGAAGCTTTGAAAATAACTATAAATAAACTATATGTCAACCGCTTTTTTTTTTTTCTTTTTTTTTTTCAGAAAAATGCAGTGATAACCTTAACATTTTATTTTAAGATTTAACATTTGTAGATGGTCTAAAGCAAAAGAGTTGTAAAAATTTTGAAAATCTTTAGAGCCCATAATTTTTTTTTTTAAAGAAAGTAACATTTATACACATTAATGAATAAATCGGTATATATAGAATTATTTAATTTCTGACCTTTAAAGGAGAAGTCCACTTCTGGAACAAAAATTTACAGATAATTTACTCACCCCCTTATCACCCAAGATGTTTGTGTCTTTCTTTCTTCAGTCGATAAGAAATCATGTTTCTTGAGGAAAACATTTCAGAATTTTTCTCCATATAGTAGACTTCAGTGGTGCCCCCAAGTTTGAACTTCCAAAATGCAGTTTAAATGCAGCTTCAAATGGCGCTAATTGATCCCAGCCAAGGAAGAAGGGTCCTATCTAGCAAAACTATTTTGGAAACAGATTGGCAATTTATATACTTTTTAACCTCAAATGCTCATCTTGTCTCGTCTCTGTGATGCACATGCGTAGTCTGTGTAATCCGGGTCGATACAGTTAGGGTAGGTCGAAAAACTCCCGTCTCGTTTTCTTCTTTAACGTCAAAATCATCCTACATCACTGTTTTACCTTTTTTTTTTTGTAAAGGGCATTTGATGTACTTTGCATGTTCACTTGGTAAATACTGGGTTGGTACTTCTGCAGCGATGTAAGATAATTTTGAAGTTGGGGAAGAAAACAACATAGGAGTTTTACCTGACCTGCCCTAACTGTATTGACCCGGGAAAAAAGCAGAGTTCATGCAGACCTAGACAAAATGAGCATTTGAGGTTAAAAAGTATATAAATTGTCAATTTGTTTTGAAAATGGACGATCGTTTTGCTCGATAAGACCCTTCTTCCTCGGCTGGGATTGTTTAGAGCCATTTGAAGCTGCATTTAAACTACGTTTTGGACGTTCAAACTTGCAGGCACTTTTGAAATCCACTATATGGAGATAATTCCTGAAATTTTTTCCTCAAGAAACATAATTTCTTTTCGACTGAAGAAAGAAAGACATGAACATCTTGGATGACAAGGGGGTGAGTACATTATCTGTAAATTTTTGTTCTGGAAGTGAACTTCCAGTGAATCTGGAATCTGAGGGTGCAAAAAAAAATCAAAATTTTGAGAAAATCGCGTGTGAAGTTGTCCAGATGAAGTTCTGCAATGGAGCAGCTCTAATGTGCTGTTAAATATTAAATATCAAGTACCACAGAGCAAAAAAAGAAAAAAGAATAGTGAATAGCGAAAATAACTGAAGGAAATACAGTGGTGGCCAAATTGATTAGAACACTAGTATTTTCACTAGCTAAAAATGGTTTTAAGTCAATATTTCTATCTTTTGCTGTAGTGTGTCAGTTGGAAATATCAGTTTACATTTCCAAACATTAATTTTGCCTTTAATTGTAATGATCCAGTGAGATTTTTGTTTGCACAAGGAGTCTCACAACAGCCAGTGCTCCATACAAAGATCTGATCTCATCATCATCCAGTCTGTCTGGTATGGCATAAAGAAACAGAACAAGCTGAGACAGACTAAATCCAGAAGAACTGTGACAACATCTCCAAGATGCTTCAAGAGACCTACCTGCAAAGCTAGAGTACTGTTAAACGTTTAGGCACTTGTGTGAAAATGCTGAAAAATGAGGATGCTGTCAAAAATAATGTCTTAAAAACAGATTTTCTTTATCAGTTAACTACTGTTAACTAAATTAAATCAAGTGCCCTTGGTACACTTGCGCATAGTTTTTCAGGTAGCTTTGCATGTAGGTTTCTTGAAGCATCTTGGAGATGTTGCCACAGTTCTTCTGGATTTAGTCTGTCTCAGTTTGTTCTGTTTCTTCATGTCATTCCAGACTGACTGACTGATGGTGAGATCAGATCTCTGTGTGGAGCACTGGCTGTTGTGAGACTCCTTGTGCAAACAAAAAATCTCACTGGATTATTACCATGAATGGCAAAATTAATGTTTGGAAATGTAAACTGATATTTCCCACTGACACACTACAGCAAAAGATAGAAATAACTGACTTAAAACCATTTTTAGCTGGTGAAAATACTAGTGTTCTAATCATTTTGGCCACCACTGTATCTATTTGCTAAATAAACTAAGCCAACTTACATTATACATATTATTTTGATTTCTGTCCACCGTATTTAGAAAAAAATATATATAAATGCAATGAAAATACAGGTATTTATGGAAGCCTGTTTCCGCCACTGAATAAAAAAATTCAAAAAGGTTATTGTGATTTATCTCAGAATTGCGTAATAAAAAAACTTGCAGTTCTGACTTTTTTTCTCAGAATTGTGAGATATAAACTCACAATTGCGAGAAATAAAGTCAGAATTGCAGGATAGAAACTCACAATTGCGAGTTATAAAGTCAGAATTGTCACATAAACTCGCAATTCTGACTTTTTTTCTCAGAACTGTGAGATATGAACGCACAATTGCAAGTTATAAAGTCAGAACAGAATTGTGTGTTTATATCTTGCAATTCTGACTTTATTTCTTGCAATTGTGAGTAAAAAAAGGAAAAAAAGTCAGAATTGCAAGATGTAAACTCAAAATTGCAAGAAATATACTCAGAATATTGAAATAAAAAGTCACAATTACCTTTTTTATATTGTATTTAGTGGCGGAAATGGGCTTCCATAGGTATTGGTACTTGCTATCGGCAAGTACCGAAAAAATAAAAGTATTGATATTGGCCTGTTCTGTAAAAAGTGGTATCGGTGCATCCCTAAATGTGTGTCATACACTTTCTTGTGTTAATTTATTGGAAACCCATGTGGGGTTGTGTGGGGTTTTATTGAATTGCAGACCACACTGGAAAAAAAGCAAAAAAAAAAAAAAAAAAAAATTGTTGAGTCAACTTAAAATAATTTGTTAACCTGCCGCCTTAAATTTAAGTTCAGTCAACTCAAATAAGTTTAGTCAACTTGAAATGTTAAGTTGTACTAAGTGAGAACTTATATATTTGAGTTGACCAAAAATTCGGTTTGTTAAACTTAAATGTTGGTTTTGGTATCCAGTTGCCTTAAAATTTTAAGTTGAATCAACTCAAATATCTAAGTTGTCAGTTCGTACAACTTAACATTTCAAGTTCGAGTTTTAAGAAAGGAGGTAACAAATTATTTAAAGTTGATTCATTGTTTTTTTACAGTGCATGCAATGCAAACCTGTCGTAATACACAAGCGTTCAAAAGTTTAGGGTCAGCAAGATTTTTTTTTTTTTTTAAATGAAATTAATACTTTTATTCAGCATGGATGCATTAAGTTGATCAAACATGACAGTAAAGATATTTATAATATTGCAAAAGATTTCTCATTGTTTGAAACAGAAATGTTTGTTGAGCAGCAAATCAGCATAGTAGAATGATTTCTGAAGGATCGTGTGACACTGAAGACTGGAGTAATGATGCGGAAAATGCAGCTTTGCATCACAGGAATAAATTACACCTTAAAATACATTTGTAAATTATGGAGACCCATTTAAAAAAAAAATCTAAATTAAAAATACTTTGACTATGACTTTTATCTCACAATTCTGCCTTTCTTTCCCTCATAATTTTGACTTTTTTCCTCACAATTTAGAAAAAAAAAAAAATATATATATATATATTTTCTTTTTCTATTTTCTTTTCTATTTTCTTTTCTTTTTTTCCTCAGAATTTTCTGACTTTTTTTTCTAATGAGTTTACATTACACAATTCTGTCCCACTACAAAATAAGTTATTTAAATAATTATAATTTAATAACAAAATTATTATTTTTTTGTTTCATGCTGGAAATGCACTTAAGAAATAATTGGTTTAAATTGTAATAATATTTCATATTATTACTGTTTTTGCTGTATTTTTGATCAACCACATAAAACAGAGACTTTCAAGAACTTAAAAAAAATCTTACTGACCCTAAACTTTTGAAAGGCAATGTATATGCTGAATCAAAATGCTGATAAATATCAGGATTTATGTTTTTAGCTCTATCAGAAATACATTTTACTGCAATCCTAAGTGTAGAAAGACACAAACACGCCTTTATTTCCCCCTTACAGATCTGCTGTCAGCATTTTGTCAGTGGCTTCCCGAGTCTCTTCATGAAGAGGTCAGTAAAAGTTGGCCACCGATCTGACACACGGACACACAGCGACCTCTGACCTGTCTGACCTCATGCAGACCAGCACAGGCCTGTTAAATACAAACGCAGCAGGACACCCATACAGTTTGACATTAGTAATGAACAGGATCTTCCTGTATGTGCCTCATTCTCTGACATCACATGGATGGATTACTCTGAAAGCCTGTAGACAGATGAAGCTTTCCAGGGTAAAACGATGTTGAGATCTCACGTGGCATCTGCAGCGCAAACTGGACTTTTGTAAACCTTTTGTAAACGTCTTCAGATCAGAACAGCAGAGCAAATAAATTCCTCTGTCTTTAAACAACCTTGTGTCTCCATACTGTCTGTTCTGATCTTTAACGCACTACCGAGTGTGTTTGCTGACATTGGTGAGCATCGCTAATTAGTGTTGTGAATCGTGTTTGTGATGTAATCAAACTGCTAACAGTGTGTGTGTCGTCCCGTGGCGTTTTGCTCCAGATATTAATGATTCATCGTCTTGTTGAGGTGTGCTGATGCTTTATTGAGTGATCAGACACACCAATTTCACCTGCTGGACCATAAAACAGGTGAACTAACCAAACAATAGTTGACGGTAGCCATTGAGTTTTAAAGTAGGGAAAAAATACTATGGAAGTCAATGGCTACCGTCAACTGTTTGGTTACCAGCATTCTTTAAAATATCTTTTGTGTTCAACAGGTTTCACACAGGTTTGGAGCAACATAAGAATGAATAAATGATGACACAACATTCATTTTTAGGTCAACTATACCTTTAAAGGCGGGACCAAGTCATGGATAACTGACATGGGACTTTTTTGACCTTTAAAAACCGCTTGGCAACGCACTAAAATCCACACTTGATCGCTTTAGCAGCACAGAAACGTCTTGTCAATGCAAGGTTTTTTTTTTTTTTTTTCTTGGTTTGGTTTCAGAAGTAGTAAACTTGGGTTATTTCATCTTCTGTATGTTAAATTGTACTCTATTTACTCGAATTATTTATACTTTCATGTGAGTGATTTAAAAAAAAAAAAGATAGATTATACACTGACCAAAATTATAAACGCAACACTTGTTTTTGCCCCCATTTTTCATGAGCTGAACTCAAAGACTTTTTCTATGTACACAAAAGGCCTATTTCTCTCAAATATTGTTCACAAATCTGTCTAAATCTGTGTTAGTGAGCACTTCTCCTTTGCCGAGATAATCCATCCACCTCACAGGTGTGGCATATCAAGATACTGATTAGACAGCATGATTATTGCACAGGTGTGCCTTAGGCTGGACACAATAGAAGGCCACTCTAAAATGTGCAGTTTTATCACACAGCACAATGCCGCAGATGTCGCAAGTTTTGAGGGAGCGTGCAGTTGGCATGCTGACTGCAGGAATGTCCACCAGAGCTGTTGCTCGTGAATTTAATGTTCATTTCTCTACCATAAGCCGTCTCCAAAGGCGTTTCAGAGAATTTGGCAGAACATCCAGCCGGCCTTACAACCAGACCACATGTAACCACACCAGCCCAGGACCTCCACATCCAGCATCTTCACCTCCAAGATCGTCTGAGATCAGCCACCCAGACAGCTGCTGCAACAATCGGTTTGCACAACCAAATAATTTCTGCACAAACTGTCAGAAACTGTCTCAGGGAAGCTCATCTGCATGCTCATCGTCCTCATCGGGGTCTCAACCTGACCACAGTTCATCGTTATAACCGACTGCAGTGGGCAAATGCTCACATTCGATGGCGTCTGGCACTTTGGAGAGGTGTTCTCTTTACGGATGAATCCCGGTTTTCAGTGTACAGGGCAGATGGCAGACAGCGTGTATGGCGTCGTGTGGGTGAGCGGTTCGCTGATGTCAACGTTGTGGATCGAGTGGCCCATGGTGGCGGTGGGGTTATGGTATGGGCAGGCGTATGTTATGAACAACAAACACAGGTGCATTTTATTGATGGCATTTTGAATGCACAGAGATACCGTGACGAGATCCTGAAGCCCATTGTTGTGCCATTCATCCACGACCATCACCTCATGTTGCAGCATGATAATGCACGGCCCCATGTTGCAAGGATCTGTACACAATTCCTGGAAGCTGAAAACATCCTAGTTCTTGCATGGCCAGCATACTCACCGGACACATCACCCATTGAGCATGTTTGGGATGCTCTGGATCGGCGTATACGACAGCGTGTTCCAGTTCCTGCCAATATCCAGCAACTTCCACAGACCACAATCAACAACCTGATCAACTCTATGCGAAGGAGATGTGTTGCACTGCGTGAGGCAGATGGTGGTCACACCAGATACCAACTGGTTTTCGGACCCCCCCCAATACAGTAAAACTGCACATTTTAGAGTGGCCTTTTATTGTGGCCAGCCTAAGACACACCTGTGCAATAATCATGCTGTCTAATCAGCATCTTTATGCCACACCTGTGAGGTGGATGGATTATCTCGGCAAAGGAGAAGTGCTCACTAACACAGATTTAGACAGATTTGTAAACAATATTTGAGAGAAACAGGCCTTTTGTGTACATAGAAAAAGTCTTAGATCTTTGAGTTCAGCTCATGAAGAATGGGGGCAAAAACAAGTGTTGTGTTTATAATTTTGGTCAGTGTATGATTTTTCTTCCAAAATTTTTAGGTGAACTATCCCTTTAAAGGTGGGAGCCGAGTCATAGATAACTGGCATGGGACTTTTATGACCTTTAAAACCTGCTTGGCAACACACTAAAATCTTGGTTTGGTTTGGTTTGAGAAGTAGTAAACTTGGATTACTTCATCTTCTGTACTTTAAATTTCAGTAACTGATTTTACTTCTACAAAGTTAGTGACTGATTATTTATACAGTCATGAGAGTAATTTAAAAAATTATGATATATTTGACATATTGTTGCATTCCTCTAGTTCATGACAATTACTTTTTTTTGGTTTAGTTTCAGAAGTTGTTACTTCTACAAAATATTATTTGTGACTTTTAAATATTTCATTTTTATTACTGTAATTTAAAAAAAAAAATTATAGATTATAAATATTATTGCATTATTCTAGTTAATAGAGTAGAAAGTATGATAAATTATGCCTCTTCTTGCCATGAAAATGAAGAAAAAAAAAAAACATTATTCTCCTAAAAATAGGATTTATTTTATATATATATATATATATATATATATATATATATATATATATATATATATATATATATATATATATATATATATATATATAAAAAAAAATCACACTTAATCTAGAAACAAACTAAAGTCTTGTCAATTGGTTTCAGAAGTTGTTACTTTACAAAATTATTTTTGTGACTCTGAAATATTTATCTTTTATTACTGTAATTTAAAAAATATATATATTATAGATTATTATAAATATTATTGCATTATTCTAGTTAATACTAGAAACTAGAAAAGTCTTGTCAATCCAAGGAATTTAATTTTTTTTTTTTTTTTTGTTGTTGTTACTTCTACAAAAAAAACAAAAAAAAAACAATTATGCTAAAAATAGGCTTCCTTTATTTTTTTTTATTTTATATGGTTTGTCTATATAAGTCTATTTTTTTGTCTTAAAATTAGACTTTATTTTTCCTTTTATGTAAGGTAAAAAATCCACACTCGATCATTTTAGCAACAAGTAGAAATGTCTTGTCAATCCAAGGTTGTTGTTTTTTTTGATTATAAATATTATTGCATTCTTCTAGTTCAAACAAACAAATCTCCTAAAAATAGGCTTTATTTTTTCTTCGTGTGAAGTAAACAAAAAAAAAAAAAAATCCACTCTCGCTCTAGAAATGAACTAGAAAAGTATTGTCAATCCAAGGATTTTTTTTAAAATTAATTAATTCATTCATTCTTTTATTCATTGGTTTCATAAGTCGTTACATATACAAATTTTTTGTGACTCTGAAATATTAATTTTTTTATTACTATAATTAAAAATATATATCTATTAAAAATATTATTGCATTCCTCTAGTTCACAGAGTAGGAAGTTTCTTTATATGAAGTAAAAAAAAAAAAAAAAAAAATCCACACTCGGTCTAGAAATGAACTAGAAAAGTAGAACTAGATTATAAATGTTATTGCATTCCTCCAGGAATCCAGGAAGTAATGACAAATTATGCGTATAATTGCTGTGAAAAATGTAATTCTCCTAAAAATAGCAACACATAAACGTCTTCTCAATCCAAGGGTGTTTTTTTTTTTTTTTTTTTTTTTTGGGTTTGGTTTCAGAAGTAAGAGTAGAACATAATGGTCAATTATGTGTATAATTGGCATTGCAAATATGGGGAAAAATGTAATTCTCCTAAAAATAGGCTTTATTTTTTTTTCTTCATATGAAGTAAAAAAAAAAATCAACACTCGCGCTAGAAATGAACTAGAAAAGTAGAACTAGATTATAAATATTATTGCATTCCTCTATTTCATAGAGCAGGAAGTAATGACAAATTATACGTATAATTGCTGTGAAAAACGTAATTTTCACACATAAACGTCTTGTCAGTCCAAGGGTTTTTTTGTTTGTTTGTTTTGGTTATGAGAGTAGGAAGTAATGACCAATTATGTGTATATTTGGCATTTAAAATAATGGAATAAAACCTTAATTCTCCTGAAAATAGGCTTTATTTTTTCTTCGTAAGTAAAAAAAAAAATCCGCACTCGATCTAGAAATGAACTAGAAAAGTCTTGTCAATCCAAAGATTTTTTTTATTTATTTATGGTTTCAGAAGTTGTTACTACTACAAAATTATTTTTGTGACTATAAAAAATTTTATTACTATAAAAAAAAAAATATGAACTAGATATGAACTCTATGAACTAGATGAATGCAGTAATACTTCTATTATATATATATATATATATATATATATATATATATATATATATATATATATATATATATATATATATATATATACATTTAATAAATATATATATATATATATATATATAATAGAAGTATTATTGCATTCATATATATAATAGAAGTATTGCATTCATCTAGTTCATAGAGTAGAAAGTAATGGCAAATTATATGTATAATTGCCATGAAAATAATGGGGAAAAAAATAATTCTCTTAAGAATAGACTTTATTTTTCCTTTATATAAGGTGAAAAATCCACACTCGATCAAACGTTTTGTCAAGTTTTTTTTTTTTTTTTTTTTTTTTTTTTATTATTTATTTATTGGTTTGGTTTTAGAAGCATTAAACTTGGGTTACTTTATCTACTGTACTTTCAATTTTGGTTTTACTTCCAATTTTTTTGGGACTCTGAAATACTTTTTTTTTTTTTTTTTTTTTTTTTTTTTTAATATTATTGCATTCTTCTAGTTCATAAAAAACAAAAATATAATTCTCCTAAAAAAAAATCTTGTTTTTCTTCGTATGAAGTAAAAATAATGAAATCACTCTTGGTCTAGATTATAAATATTATTGCATTCCTCTAGTTCATAGAGCAGGAAGTAATGACAAATTATGCATATAATGCTCCTAAAAATAGGCTTTATTTTTATTTATTTTTTTGAATTTTGAATTTTTGTGGTTTCGTTTCAAAGTACTAAACTTGGATTACTCTGTCTTCTGTACTTTAAATTTCAGTAACTAATTTTACTTACACAAAATTATTTTTGTGACTAAAAATATTTGCTTTTTTTATTACTGTAATTAAAAAAAAAAAAAAAAGTATTATAGATTTTAAATATTATTGCATTCCCTTAGTTTATAGAGTAGGAAGTAATGACAAATTATGAAAATAATTGGAAAAAAGCATCGATAAAAGCGTCTGTCAAATTCGTGAATGTAAATGTAGATTTATGATATTGGTAATCAATGCTTTGATGATGGTCATCAAAACTTTATTTAGTTCTGTGTCTCACTATCTGCAGCCATTTTCACACATCTGTGCCTCTGGAAGCATAGTTTGTGGTGTAAATGTGGCTATATGTTACTTAAGAGGCCATAAGAGGTCATTTAGGGAGTCAGACAAGATCTCCTGAATATTTCTGGACTTGCCGAGTGAGTTTGTAACACGGGCCCCTCCCGAAAACGCTGCTGATTTCCACAGAGAAAGTGAATTAGAGAGCAGGAGGATTGTTTCTTAGTCACTTTGAATGCTTTGTTATGTGAGGACAGCGATACCGTCCACTCAAATGCTGCTTTTGTTTGTCTGATCTGCCCAGCTGTGACTTATTTCACAACATTCAAGCTGCTGGAGGATGAAAAAAAAAAAAAAATCAGTGAAATGGCAGCAGCTGCTGGGTTGTGTTATATAACTGAGGTGTGCATGAACGGCCTGAGGTTTCCAGCTCAAACCGGCACCGGCCAGCGCCGAACCACTGCTGGGCTCATTTCTGATTTCTGTCACATTTCAGCACAGAAAAGTCCAGAAATGAGCATTAGTGCAGGACAGAGTATAAAAAGGTCTTGAAATGAAGTATAAGAGCTGGATAGGTGTGTAAAGGATTGAGAAACCAGCACAGCAGTTACTCCCACACGCACAAGTACATGCACTTCTCTTTAAGTAGGTAATTTCTTTGACTAGTAATTTTGAGTCATCAAGAATCAAATGTCCTAGTTACATCCCACAAACCCCTCCAAATTATGATGATTTGTTTCTTTTTTTTTCTTTTTTTTTTTTTTTTGGAACCCTCCTTTTTCTTTCATTAAGATAATTTTTTGCATTGACATGTCAATTAATAAACAGAAATGTTCATATGTTACTGAAAAGTAGTTTTAAAAAAATTATATATTTAATTCATGTTGTTATGTTTTATTTTTCTACACTGCAGTGATGATAATTATTGTTTTAGGATTTATTTTCCCTGTTAATATTAAAATTAATTTACTAAATATTTTGCAGTAAACCAATGTCAATTGTTAAGAGCATTATGATTATTTTGCTGTGACATTATTTTCATAGTACGACTGTTATTTAGAAAAAAAAACTGATGTTGTGATTAGTGTATATTAGTTATTTTAGTATTATTTATATGCTAAATACTTTATTTTTAAGATTTTTGTTAAAGGTCCTTTTTGTTTATTTATTTCCAGTTATTAATTGTAGTGCTTTGGGCTAAATATCTTTGAGTTTGTTGCAAAGGCAGTGTTTTAATGTTTGTATTTTATTTTTTAATTTTTATAAGTTTTAAAAAAAAAGTATATATATTTTATTTAATTTATATATATATATATATATATATATATATATATTAACTTTAAATTTCTTCTCGAAATAATATTAATAATAATATATTAATTTTTTAACTTTCTTTTAACTTTTTTTTTTTTTGACCAATTTCAGGGCCATCAAGGTACGTTTTTGCACTGACATGTCAAGTAATCAGCAGAAACGGTCAAATGTTGTAATTACTAAAATGTAATTTTTGTAAAAGTGTAATTAGTATGTTTTTTTTTTTTTTTTATGCATTGCAATGATTATGATTAGGGGTTATTTTCCCTGTAAATATTAAAATTAATTCACTTTTTTGCAGTAAATAAACGCCTATTTTTAGGAGCTTTAAGATTATTTTGCATTGTGACATTATTTTCATAATATGAGATATTTTAGTATTATTTATATAATTTAATTAATATAACTTATTCATTTATATATTAAAATGTCACTTTTTAGGTTTTTAAGTTAGTTGTCAAGGCAGCATTTCTAAGTTTTAATATTTATATTTTGTTTTTATGTGTTTAAGTTTTATTTATTTTTTTTTTTTTTAAAGTTACATTTTAGTTTATATTTATTTCCAGTAAACAATTTTAGTGGCCTAACTTAAACTTTTTTCAATGATTTGCTAAGGCAACATTTTTACATTTTTTTACATTTTCAATGTTTTGTTTTTAGGTTTATTTTTATTTCCAACTAATAATTTTGGTGCTTCAACTTAAACTTATTTGAGCAAGCTGCAACACTTAATTTTGTTGTAATATTTTATCAATAATTTTAGTGCTTCAACTTATTTGAGCTAGTTGCAACACTTCATTTTTATGTTATATTTCTGCTTTATTTTATTTCTGCTTTATTATAAGTAGCAAAAATGTTTTTCATATTTTTAGTTAATGATAATAACTTTGAAACATATCCACTGCATGAGAATTTGGAGGTTAAAAGCACTCAACTGCAATGAAAACAACTTTACATCCCAAAAACTTATGCTAGCTTAATTTTATTTGTATGTTGTATGTGTTATTTCATGCACTTATATGTTCACTTTGTGCTGTATGCATTTGATATGGTTGTTGAGATTCACTCAAATGTGTAAGTGTAAGTGTAAGTGTGTGTGTGTGTGCAGGATCCCTCCCTGCCCTAAGGGAAGTCAGAGGGGGAGGGTAACGCTCACTGATCTCTCGCAAAATGGAGCGAAGCGCCACGCCCAGTCAGGCATGCCTGCTGTGGGCTGAGAGAGAGAGAGAGAGAGAGAGAGAGTGGGAGGAGAGGAAGCACTGCCAGCGTTGGAGGGTGTGGCCGGCCGAGGGAATGACAAACTAAAAAGACGTGTTGGGTCAGTCACACCTGACAGCTCTCCGAACACACTACGCAAAACAACACGAGCGTCCCGAATCGAAGAGTAAACCAGCAGCCAGAGAGAGAAAACTAGAGAAGAAATGAGGGACACGGTGAAGAAAGGAAACGGAGAGAAGAGAGCTATGGGTAAGAGTTGAGTTGCTCTGATTCATTCCAGTCTCCTCCCTCTCTCAACTTCTTCCTGCTGTTTTCTCATTGCTTTGGATCAGGCTTTCTTTTGCTATTTGTGTGAAAACTTGCATGTGCACAGTGAGAAGCACTGCTTGCTTTATGTGCATTAAAACACGCTTAGGATTATGTTTATGGTGTTGCACTTTAGAATGAAACTTTCGCTCTCTTTCTGCAAAACAAATAGCAAACTTCACCTTTGACCTCCTGATATATTTGTTTGTCTACTGATTCACTTCTATGGTTCTTTCCTGCATTTACAAACACACGTGTTAAACTGAAGAGGCTGACCTGTGAGATTCCTCATGGCGTCGTGCCAGCGCGAGGATCGGAGACATTCCTGTCTCTCATTAGGAGCGTGTTACTTTCGGGGCAAACGCATGTCACCATCATTTTAACTTGTCAGGAACGCGTCCCTCTCGAGGCGCTTGTTGTCGAGGGGTGATGTGTGGTTGGCCTAAATTTATGTGCTACTTAAACCACTTTTCTGGAGAAAATCAACATGTTAAATGGTGTAGTGGTTAAGATCTGTGGTGGAAACCGAAAGGCTGTAGGTTTGAATCCTGCATGAGCTGATCTGAGAGTAGACTGGTATTTGCAGTTCACCTTTTCTGTGCATGCTTTCTTTATTTACTTATTTTATATTTTATTTTTACATAAAAACACCAAAAAAGTACTAAACATTTTCATTTTTGGCACTTTTTAAAAATGTCTTTTTTTTTTTTTTTTTTTGCACATGACTTCTTAATTTTATGAATACCAATACTTTTACAATTATGTATGTTTATGTTTGATGAGATGAGGGTTTTTCTTCCCCACAAGTTTTATTTTAGTATTTTTAAAGTAAAACTAACTACAGTTTTACCTTGTTGGCATTTTTTCCACTCACTTAAAACAAGAAGAAAAGATAAAAACAGAAAGATGGAAGCAAAGGCCTATTTTTTTGCTTTCCAAGTAATTGTGTCTTGTTTTATGGCTGTTAAAATATTTTTACAGGAAGATTAAAATAAAAGAAAAATGCTTTTAAAAAATGTTCATTCCACTGTGAAAAAATAAGTAGGTTTTGATATATAATTTAATTTAATTTAGTTTAATTTTATATTTAATTTAATTTCTTTATTATTATTATTATTATTATTATTTGTTTTTTAGTAAAACTAAATACAATTTATTATCTTTTTAGTGCAAATACATCTCATCATATATACAGATAACTAATCATTTCAGTGAAAATGATTAGTAAATGATTAGCCATAAACACATGAATCCCATTTGTATGTCCATTTAAAAAATTTTTGCATTGCAACACTATTCTCATGACAATTATAAGCTGATTTTTGTAAATTTCATAATTTTCATATTTGTTAGACATTTTATTTTTAAACATTACAGTAATTATAATGATTAAATTAGGATTTATTTGGAGTACAGATACTATCATTGTGTGTAATCACTGAAATTAAATATGTGTTTTATTTGTTAAAACACACATTTGTTATATATGTATATATAAATAAAATTCTTATTATAATTTTTTTTTTTTTTTTTTTGGACAATTGAGTTTTATTTTGTATTTATTTGTTTTTTATTTTTACATTTTGGTAATCAGAATTAAATGTTTTGCTCCTCAAAAAAAAACAATAAAAATAAAAAGAAAGAAAGAAAGAAATAAAAAGCCTATTTTTAGGACAATTGATTATTTATTTATTTGCATTGTGACACTATTCTAGTTTGTGAAATTTTAAAAAATATTGTTAAATATCTTTATATATGCTATATATTTCATTTTTCCACATTGGAAAAATCTTTCTACAGCTAAAAGATCAATCAAATTAGCTGAAATATTAATAAACAATCACAGGGTGTGGTACAGAACTTTATTTATGACAGTTTTTCCGGTTCCAGATCTCTCAGCTTGATCAAGATGCTCCACCTCAGGTCATTCTAGGTGAATTGTCCAAGCGTCTGCTAAATGTCTAGTTAAAAGCTTATTTTTAGTAATCTTCGTATCGACTGACAGGTCCATACAGACTTTGCGGTCACGGAAGGATGAGCAGATTTCCGCAAACTTGAAATGCCTGTCATTCATTAAATTCTACACATGGCCCAAAATCATTCTGTCTTTGTTCATTAAATAGGCTATTTTTGTTTCGGTGATAGACACCCAGTTCCATTTAACATATTTGACCAAGATTGAATGCATTTCTTCTAAACCACAGATAAAATGTGATTTCACAAAAGGTTAAGCTTTCCTATGACCTGTAAAGCCCACGTGACCCACGTCTTGAACAATAGTCTTTGTGCTGAAAAACGACGATGCATCTCATCCTCAAAGCCTTCCAGGAAATAATCAACTGCTGTTTGGTTGTGTTTGATGTTTGTGAGAGAATTCCCAGCTCAAATCTGGAGTTTTTTTCCTTCTTAAATGTTCAGACGAGTCTCAGAAAGAAACAGTAGAGAAATCATCTGCTGTCAGTGAGGGAGTGTGGTGTGTTAGTACTAGTAATTGCTAGTCATCCAGCGCCTGTTATCCGCACTCACTAGCCAGAGGGAAGTTCGGAAGATGTCTGGACAAGCTCATGCCGTATCAAGCCGAGTCTTGCTGTTATTAGAGATCTTAGATTTGCCTACAAATCCAACAAGCTGTGACTCTAATAGATTTTGAATGAAAATGTTTTATGTGAATGTTTTATGTTAACAGTATTTAGGCTTTATCATATCATATAGCAATGCCGGTAGTACTTTGATATACGCTACCAGTCAAATTTTTGGACACATGTAGCTGAATTTGTTTCTCATCAGCCTATAAAATCTAAAGCCTTAAATGCTCAAAATTAGTTTTGTAGACTAATATAAATTGTGATTTTTTTTAACAAAATATTTTGAACATTTGTTCTTATTTTATTTATTTTATTTTATTTTTATTTTATTTTATTTTTTCTGTATAAACAACTTGTTGAAATTTTTTTTTTCTATCTTATTGCCATTTTTTTTTCTTCCAAATTGTTTACTCAAAAACTTTAATTATTATTTTTTTCAAATTAATTACTTAAAACTATTTAAATTAAGAAGAAAAGCTAGAGGATGTTAAAATATTTAAGTTTTACAGGAAGATTAAAAAAAAGCCTTAAAAATAGTTTGTAAGTTTTATTTTTATTTATGTATTTATTTTTATTAAAACTAACTAAAGTATATGTTTAAATAAAATTTTACTTACCTTATTGGCATTTTCCCCCTGAAACTTTTTACTCAAAAACGTGAAAATATTTAAAACAAGTAGAAGAGATAAAAACAGAAAAAAGAAGCAAATCTTTGGTCTAATTTTTTTTTTTATAACAATTTTGCTCTCTAAGTAATTATTATTATTATTATTATTATTATTATTATTTATTTTTTTTTTTTAAACAATTTATTGTAATTGTGTCTTGTTTTAAGGATGTTAAAATATTTAATTTTTTACAGGAATATAAAAAAGCCTTAAAAATAGTTTATTGTACTGTGACAAAAGTTTATAAGTTTTATTTTATTTTTATTTAATTTTTTTTTAATTAAAACTAACTAAAGTTTTTGTTAAAATGAAAAATTTTCTTACCTTATTGACATCCCCTCCCCCACACTTTTTACTCAAAATGTGAAAATATTTAAAACAAGAAGAAAATATAAAAACAGAAAAAAAGAAACAAATCTTTGGTCAAATCTTTGTATCAATTGTGCTTCCCAAGTAATTGAACCTTGTTTTAAGGATGTTAAAATATTTTTATTTTTATATATATTTTAAGAAAATGCTTAAAAATTGTTTATTTTATTTTATTTTATTTTACAATTTAGTTTTTAGTAACTGTATCTTTTTTAAGGATGTTAAAATACGATCTTAAAATGTTAAAAAAAAATATATATTTTTACAGGAAGATAAAATAAAAATCCTTAAAAATAGACAAAAGTTTGCAATTTTTATTTTATTTTTATTTAATTATTTTTAATTAAAACTAACCCCCCCCCCCTTATAACAGAGCTTATAACAACATTTATAACAAGTAATTGTATCTTATTTTAAAGTTGTTAAAATATTTTTATATATATTTAAAAATGCTTAATTGTTTATTGCATTGTGACAAAAATGAGTAAGTTTTATTTTTTTTTTTTAATTATTATTTTATTGTAAAACTAACTAAAGTTTTTGGTTCAGATTTAATTCCCATGTAATTGTATCTAAGGATGTTTTTACAAGGAAAACAATGCTGTAAATGTAGTTTTTTTGCACTGTGAAAAAGTCCCTAAAGTCCCTAAAAGATTGTAATGCCGTGGCAGCGTGCCTAAAAAAGCATGGCAATACCACGGTACTATTGTGTTAGTGGATTCTGGGATGGAAAACCCTCTTTCTTCAGTTGCTTTTGTGACATTTGAACAGATTTCCTAACTCTCTTATGTAACCTCTGTTTTGGCTTGAAGCACATTTTTGAGCTCGAAGTGCAGAATCCGCTCATATTTGACCCCCTTCACTCCGCAGATGTCTCATGTTCAGCCAATGGGAAAAAAGCAACTGGAAGCAAGAAAGACGATGATGGATCATTTCCAGTGAAGATTCAGGGTGCAGGTGTCGATCCCTTTGAGCTGCAGGTGAGCTTCCATCATAACATCCACAAAATGAAGTGAGTTTTTGGGGTGCTGTAACCTCACATTTAGCAAATGGTTTCAAATATGTCAACAGAACATCAAGGAATGTGTCTTTGCTGATTATGTTTTCTGTGCAGGTTCATGGATTCTGGCTGGTCCAGGATGCCATTATGACCGTTCTTGGCAAAGAGGAAGTGGCACCGCGCACATCCATCGCTCTGGCCCTTTCAGGTGTGACCCTTGACCCCATGATGGAGCTCCAAGATGTCAAGGGCTTCAAAGCTGGAGTCACTCTCCGTCTAGTGGAAGGTAAACCACAAGACCTCCATTTGTGCATTTCTAAAAGACTATGGATATATACATGGATATGAGAATATTTGGTGGGAAATTCAGATGAAGCTATATGTGTTTGAAATATGCTGCTGGTTTTTAGCTGGTTGTCCAACCTGGCCAAGCTGAAAAAACAATCAGGGACCTTCTACCATGTTGTAAAATCCAGCTTGTCTAGTAAAGAACAGCTGGTTTCAAAGTTTCCAGAGTCAGAAAAAAACTGGGAAATACCAGGGAAATGGTGTTTTCTGAGCTTGAAAAAGTCACTGAAATGAATAAAATTGTATAATTCGCCAAAGTTTCTGTGGTGAATATACATTTTTATAATTGTAAAACAATTTGTTGGATAGATATTGCTCAGATTTACAGTGCAACTTGTTCACAAGCCATATAAAATGTCTGATTTGTGAATTAATCTGTATGTGAATCTACGAGTTTTAGTGAATCAGTTGAACTGAGTCACAGACTCATTCTTAAATCGTTATGCATTTTTTTTGTATTCACTACAACTATCCAATACTATAATATACTATATACATAGTATTTAAGTAATATTTTGAATTAGCCTTTTTTCAGTTTTGATTTAATTTTTTTTCATTTAATCTTTTTCTGTTTCTATTTAGCTTGATTTTTTTTTTTTTTTTTTCAGTTGTAGTTTTAGTAATTTCAGTACTTATTTAGTAACTTATTTCTATTAACTGCCAAGCCAATATTTCTAACTTTTAAGTTTTTTATTTTATTTCATTTCATTTCATTTCATTTTTAGTAAAAATGTACTAATTTTAATTTCCAAGTAATTGTATCTTGTATTAAGGATGTTAAGGTATTTTTATAGGAAAATAAAACAAAAAATGTGTACTTTTTTTTTTTTTTTTTTGCACTGACAATCTTTAATTTTATTTTATTTTCCTGTAAAAATACTCTAACATTTTTAAAACAAGATACAACAAGATAAAGTAAGTTAGTAAGTTTTTACTAAAAAAAATAAAAATAATTAATTCAAATAAAATAAAATAAAATAAAACTTATTAAAGTTTGTAACAGTG
>CM070014.1:34874883-35059883 GCA_036247105.1 Cirrhinus mrigala
CAGTTCAAACACAACCTGAGCACACTGCGGCACAGGTAACCCACACACACTTTCACATTTATCTCTCACATGTGTGTCGGTATAGTTTATTGAGCGTCTTTGTCCGTTAAGGCCGTCTCTGCCTGTTGAGGAGTCTCTGTCCACTCCGTACCGCACCCTCAGCTGGCTGGGCGTCTCCTCACTTCACTCGCACAAATCCAGCTTCAGCGGCAGGCTGGGTCTGGATCAGGACATCAATGCACAGGTACATACCTGTCCCACACACACCTGTTTCATTGGTCAAATGCAAAGGTCTTTACTGACATGACAGTAAACAACATCAACATTTAAAAAAAAAAAAAAAATCAGTTAGGAAAATAATATAAAATAATAAAAAAAATTATTTAAATATTAATTTATTCATTTAATCATTAAAATTAATATTTAAAAAAAAAGAAAACAAATAAATGAAAACAATTAAGTAACTTATATTAACATCAGCCATTTTATTGTATTACAGTTATAAAAAAAAAACACTATTTGGAGTAAAACTATGAACACAGCAAAGAATGGTGCTAAAATAGGTTTTAAATTATTTATATTACTAAATATTATTATTATTATTATTATATTTTTGATTATGGAGTGAAGTATTGGAGTGTTTTCATGAGATAATCTAAAGTTAAATGAAATACAGTGTAATACTATTTAATATTAATATAATTTATTATCAATGTTAATATTTAAATAAAATAAAATAATTAAGAAAATTATATTAACGGTAGCATTTTTACTGTATTACTGTTATGAAAACCATCATTAAGAAAAAAACCTATAAATGCATTGCCGTAATAAGAATTTTTGTGTGAAATTTATTGTCATCAACAATGTAAAAGTGAAAATAAATAAATAAATATTAAGGTTTTAAAATACTTTAAAAGGCTACAAAATATTATTATACTTTTGATTATGGAGTGATTTATTGGAGTGTTTTCATGAGATTCACTCATTTAATTAATAAAAATAATGTAATATCAAATAAAATAAAATAAAATTTAAAGTAATATAATTTTTTTATAAATTAGTATTAATATTTAAAGATGAAAAGAAATCAAATTAAATATGTAAGTTATATTATATAATAGTAAATTGTATAAATTAGTAATAATATTTAAAGACGATTTTATTATTATTATTGTTATTTTGATTATGGAGTGAAGTATTAGAGTGTTTTCATGAGATTCACTCATTTAGTTAATGAAAATAATATATAATGAAATATAATGTAATATTATTTAACATTTAATATTATTATTATTATTATTTTTTTTTTTTAAATCAGTGTTAATATTAACATTTTTTTTTAGAAATGTATATTAATGGTAGCATTTTTACTGTATAACTGTTTAAGAAAAACATTATTAAGAAAATTCACTGCTATAATAATTTTTGTGCTTTATTGTCATCGACAATATCACAATGTCACACAATAAATAAATAAATAAATAAATAAAATCAATTAATCTTAAGGTTTTTATACAAAATATTATTCTTTTGATTATGGAATGAAGTATTGGAGTGTTTTCATGAGATTCACTTTAATTAATGAAAATAATGTCTTAATGTTATATGTAAAAATAAATTTGATAAATTAATATTAATATTTAAGGAAGAAAATAAATAAAATAAGTAAGTTCTATTAACATAACAGGGTTAGACATGCTCATAATTCTTTATACAATGATACAATTCGCGATTGTTCTAGTTTGGATTGGAAGGTGTTTGATAACGGCAGGAAGGTTTTCCAAAAACTGTTTCTTCCGCTGAAGAAGATAATGTTCCTCAGTCTCATCCACATTAGATTCTCTCTGTACCTGTCTTTTTTTCCCTCTGCACATAATTTTGTCCTCCTTTGTGTGTGTGTGTGTGTGTGTGTGTGTGTGTGTGTGTGTGTGTGTGTGTGTCATTCACATGTTCTGCTTCGTGTTTTAGGCCCCTGACTGGAATAAGGAACTTCAAGCAGCCAGAGATCTTCCTCAGAGGAGTCTGGAGGAGAGACTTCAGAGGGACAGAGCATTACTGCAGGTCTGAGCACACATTTGCCTAGATATCCACATAAAGACAAAGCACAGACTTCTGCTATTTCCATATAAAGCTCATTATTGCTACAGACTAAACTAAACTCAAACCCATAAAACCTTTAGTGTATTACTTTATTTATGAATCAATCTTACCTTTGAAAATGTTGTTGTTGTGCAATGCGCAAACTCAAGGAGACTACTTTGTCCTCACAGTATAATTAAGTAAATACAAACTAAACAGACCACACAGACACATCTAAACATCTCAACAGTACTGTTTAACTCAACTGCATTCATCAGTTGTGTAACAGTAGCTTAGCTGTTCTCAGTAAAGCTTTCCCAAAGTTTCCCAATTTTTTCCAATAAGCATCTACATTACTGTTTATCTCTTATATTATTAAGCATGATCAAAAATCAAAAGTCCAGTTCTGTTAGTGAATCAGCTGGTTCAGTTCAGTGAACCAGTTCAGAAAGCATTGCATTTTTAATTATTGCATTGCATGAAAAATCCGTTGTTCAATTAGCTTTTACACCATTATTTTATTTTTTATTTTATTTTATTTTATTTTATTTTATTTTATTTTATGTTGTTATTTTATTTTATAAATTGCACTGCATTGCATTGTGTTGCATTTTAAATTATTGCATTGCACTGCATGAAAAGTCTGTTTTGTCCAGTTAGCTTTTACACCCTTATTTTATTTTATTTTATTTTATTTTATTTTATAAACTGCACTGCATTGCATTGCGTTGCATTTTAAATTATTGCATTGCATTGCATGAAAAGTCCGTTGTGTCCAATTAGCTTTTACACCCTTATTTTATTTTATAAACTGCACTGCATTGCATTGCATTGCATGGAATACCATGCAATAAGTGTTTCTCTCTTATGTCTTGGTATTTGTCAGGGTGAAAGAGATTTTGTTCCTTTTTTATTTTTTTTTTAAAAAAACATAGTTTCCATAATTTACACCACTTACCCTTCATTGTGTGTTTGTGCAGGTGAATAGCGCTTTTGTGTGGGCTGTTGCTCAGGCAGCAGAGAAGGTGATGGATGGTTTTGTTGACTCAGTCAACGGTTCTAACGAGGACCCAGCGTTCTTATGCAGCGGCGTGTTCATGAGTATGCCGGCACAAAGAGACCAGTGGCTGGGAGGAGAACGGAGTCACAGAGCTGCTCAGCGCCTCGAGCTGCGATGTGTTCAGGCTTACAGCGAGCTGGACGGAGACCTTCAAAACCTGCACACCATCCCCACCGCGTTGGCCGACTACCGTGGCGTTCGGCTGTCCGCGCAGGGCCTGGCCCCGGGTATTCAGGCCCCCGAGCAGGCCGAGGTTCCCAATGGCCTTTTATACGGCTACAGCGCAGGACCATTGGAAAGCCCATCGAGACGGAAACTCCTAGAGCTGCTGGCTCAGTCCGCAAAGGCTCTTTCTCTGCAAAGACATGCGGTTCTGGGGCCGACCGGGCATCAGCTGCCCCTCTTCACCTCTATTGATGCCCAGGGAATACTGGGGGCCGATGGTCGGTATTACCTGCTGGATGTGTATCGTACTATGCCTGCTGATGCCAACTTTTATGTAGAAGAAGGAGAAGAAGAAGAAGGAAAAGAAGGAAAAGAAGGAAAAGGAGAAGGAGGAGGAGCAGGAGTAGAAACAGAAGGGAGTTTTCCCAGACGGTACCCTCACGTTTTGTGTCGATTACGGCCCGAGCTAGTGAAGGCGTTCATTCAACACAAGTGAGTTTTGACAGGTTCCCCAAGTGCTTTCATTGGTCGATCACACAGATAGCCCCGCCCCCAACTTAATGCCATTGGTTGAGCCAGTGTTTTGGTTTATAGGAATGCTCCTACAAAATAAAATTAAATGTTAAATGTTTCTACTACAGTTCTTATGAAACTAAAGTGATTTTTTTGTTCATTGAAATTAAACTGAAATAAAATAGAAATATTAAATTTACTTTAAAGTTTATAATAGTTTTTAGTTTATAATAGAAACGTTTTGTAATATACTAAATTTCGTTTAAGTTGAACCTTAAAATACTAATGGAAATAAAATAAATAAAAACTAAAAGTGAACTAATAAAATAAAAATAAAAAAATCTAAATAATAATTAAAATAAAAACTAATAAAAGAACAGAATAACTAAAAATTTAACTAAAATTAAAAAGAAACCTATGTTGACAATGAATACGTTTTCTTGCTACTAAAAATCAACATTATTTGTATACGGATTGCAGAGGACATATTCAATGGTTCATTGAATTAAAACAAAAAAAAAAAATAAAAATTAACATTAGAAGAAAACTTTTCCTTTTTTCAACTAGTTTAAGTTGAAGCACTAAAATGACTAAGTACCTGGAAATAAAATAAAAACTAAAAGTGAACTAAACCATAATAATATTTAAAATATACAAAAACTATTAAGATTAAAAAATGTAACTAAAATTAATAAAAACTATAATAGCATATAAATAATACTAAAATAATGCTGCTTTCTATGTTGACACTAAATCAGTTTTCTTGCTACTAAAAAGCAACATTATTTGTTTAATGATTGCAGCAGAAACATTCAACAGTTAACTGAATTAAAACTCAAATAAATATTAACATTAAACTTTTCTAACATTTCATTTTTCGTCTAGTTTAAGTTGAAGCACTAAAATTACTAAGCAACCGGAAAAATAAAATAAAAACTAAAAGTGAACTAAAATTAAAACTGACAATCAAAAGAAACTAAACCTTAATAATAATATTTAAAATAAACAAAAACTAATAAAAATGAAAAGGGAACTGAAATTAATATGAAAATGAAAAGTATAAAAATAAAAGCTAATTTAAAATATTAATAAAACCTATAATAGTATCTAAATAATACTAAAATAACACTGCTTTCTATGTTGACAATGAATCTTGCTACTTTAAATGACAGATTATTTGTTTATTCATTGCAGCAGACACATTTAATACAGTTAAGTTTTGTTGTTTCTTAAGTCCTTCCATTGGTCGATTAAACTGATAGCCCCGCCCCCAAATCACACCATTGGTTGAGTCATTGTTGCTTTGTGGAGGTAGAGGTAAAAATCTAAATGATGCATGAAAAATATTTGTTTGTAAATCACAGAAGGGCATAATGCATCATATCATAAGCAAGCAACAATTATTAATGCATGATTCAAACACACAGAAAGCCTGTTTTTTCACACAATCAGAAAAGTTTGCACGTTAAACTGGGATACAAGAAAGTATTTAAACATCCTTTAACTTAGACACTTCACATTTAAATCTACAAAACGAGATTTTGTTTGTTTATCTCTGTACATGAACGTGATTTGTCTTGATGTTTCAGGCACGCTCAGTTCTCGCAGCAAGTGAAGGCTCACATGGAGGAGAACGGAGGGGTGGAAGAGTGTATGAATTCTGGTGAGAATTTGAAGTTGAAAGCGTTCATTTTCTGTTGTTGGACTGTGTGTCTGAGATAAGTTTGTTTAACAGCAATAATCGTATATTTTTTGTGTGTGTTATCAGCTGATTCTCGGAATATAGACGCAGTCAGAAAAGCTTGCAAAGATGTCGGCTCCGTCAGTGACATCATCTTTGAGATGCGTTTCAACCCTAATGTCTACTCCCCAGGTCAGGAAAAGCTCATACTCGAATTAACACTTCAATAGCCATTAAAACAAATTACACACATATACTTACTGTATAAGCTCTGTTCCAATTCCAAACCCTAGTAAGTTTCCTTGCTCGATATTGTCTATTTAGGCAATATTTAGTGAAAGTGAACCTATTAAGTGACTTATTTTGAAGCACATGGGAGATTTGAAATGTTTGAAATGTAAAATGGACGCAGTGGATTTTTCCTGCAATGCAGTGTCATAAGCACACATAATACTGAGTTAAATATTCAGTTTTTAATGGGATTTGACACATTTACACATGGTAGCAAAACTACCATCATCACATTTGTTTTAAACTGAAATCGTTATGTTTAGCTGCTTTACTGCTGATCATAAGAATTTCCATAACTAACGATTCTGTGTGAGAATTTAAATACTGTTTTATGTAAATTTGGGTAGGTGTGGAGTTTCCCAGCTCAGACAATGATGCCGTGGAGCTACAGAAGAGATTATTGAAGGAAGCAGCATCTTTTATCATAAACAACCGAATACCAGAATTTGTGAGTAAAATTCAGTAAGATTTTTTTGAAAAGAGAATGGATTAAAATGATCAAAAGTGACGGTAATGACATTTATAATGTTACAAAATTTAAAAATTAAAAAATTTAAAATTTTATATTTAAAAAAAAAAAATCCTGAAAATGAATGTATCACTGTTTCCACAAAATTATGAAGGATATGAAATCTGAATACTGAAACTAGTTTCCGAATGTTTTATTTTGTTTTATTTTATTTTTTGTTTTTAATTATTTTGTTTTATTGCCAAGGTGTCATGAAAAAAAGCTTATTTTAGTAGATATATATAACTAGTAATGAAAGCACCAGTTATAAAACTAAATAAGATGAAATTAATAATAATAATAATAATAATAATAATAATAATTATATAATAATAAAATAATAATAATAATAATAATAATTTTAAATAAAATATTAATAGTTCAGCAAAATATATTGCATCTTTTAACGAAATATATTGAAAAAGCATGTTTGATCAGGATTTTTTTTTTTAAAGAAATTAATGCTTTTCTTCAACAAAGATTAATTAAATTGATCAAAAGTTACAGTAAAGTCATTTATAATGTTACAAAACTCTTATATTTTAAATAAATGCTTTTTTAAAATTATTTTTCGTTTAACAAAGTATCCTGTAAAATTAAATGTCACAATTTCCACAAAAAAGCACAACTGTGTTCAGTACTTATAATAATAAGAAACATTCCTTGATAAATATGAAGTGTATGAAATGTACTGAAACTAGTTTATAAAATTTATAACTATTTTATTTCATTTTATTTTATTTTATTACCAAGGTGTCATGTAAAAAATCTATTTATTAACAAAGAACAAATATACAGACTTGTTTTAGTGTATATATAATAGAAAACAGTAATTTTGATATTGAGTTAATTTTTCTGAAATAGTAATAATATTTCACAATATTATTGTTTTACTCTTTGTTCAAATAAATGTGTAATTTCAGATGAACGACTGCATTCACGGCACTGACATACCGATAGATGGTGCTTCTTTACGACGAGCTCTCCATCAGAAAGGCATAAACCTTCGCTATCTAGGTCACCTGATCTTGTCCATCAACCAATCAGATCGCAAACATCAACTGAGACACATCACGGTAAATAGTTTTAAAATTCATTATACTGGGGGAGATTTTAAGTTTTTTTTTAGAAGTGTCTTAATCATATCTTACCGTCTTTTTCAGAGGTTGGCATTCGCAGAGATTGTAGTGCGCTGTGCACAGCGGTTCTTCAGTGGCTACATTCAGGTATTTCTTTCACCTTAGTTAATCTGTAAAGATATTGTTTTTAGTTAAGGGAATTGTTCACTTGAAAAAATAAAATTGTGTCTTTTGTGTTGTTCAGGGAGTGGAGACATCAAACCTGTCAGCAGCAGCGAGTCATTTCCTCTGCTGCTTATTGGTTCCCCACTTCAGTGCCTCATCAAATGGGGAGGAGTCTAAGAAGCGCTCCAGGAGGCGTGGCCGCGGAGGGGGCGGGGCTGCCGAAAGCACGACATGGACCGCACTCAGCGGGAATGAACTGTGGAGTCTGATCTGTCAGGATGCTCAAGAAACATACAGACTTAAAGAAGGACTAGGGTGAGCAAAGTTTTAAACCATACATATGTCTTGTACACCAAGTAGTTGTGTCTTCATAAAGTAATATGTTTACAGGTCAAATGTGGACCATCTAGTAGAGCAGTACGGACTCCAGAAGATATCCTTGTTGAGAGAGATGTGCTTGAAGACTGGCATTCAGGTACTGCGTTGAACCAAACAATAGCTAAACTTTAAGGAATATACTAGAATATTACTATTTCTGCAGTATGTTTGGTAGCTAATGTTTGTCATGATTGCATGCAATAATTTTGCTAGCAGGTTAATCTCTTAGGCTTAACAGTAAAATAATTAGAAACACAAGCAAGACATATGTAATTTGTAGCTTTTGACTTGTGACTATGTAAAATCAACTGAAACTAGTTTCAAAATTTAATTATTCATTTATTTATTTTATTTTATTATTTGTTTTAGGGCTGTGAAATGATTAATTGTGATTAATTGCATACAAAATAAATTTTGAGTTTAATAAATGTCTAATAAATGTGTGTGTACAGTGTGTAATTATGTATATATAAATACACACAAATTAATGTATATATTTAAGAGAAATGTTATTTATGTACAAAATATTTTTTATATACAATATAAATTCTATCAAAATATAATAAATAATATAATATAAAATATTATAAAATAATATAATAATAAAAAATATAATATAAAATGTAAAATGTAAGTATTTCTGAAATATATACATGAATGTGTTTATATTTATATATACATAATAATTACATACAGTACACACATATTTTGGGCAAACTCAAACTTTTTTTGTATGCGATTAATTGTTTGACAGCCCTTATTTATTTATTCATTCATTTATCTATGTATTTTAATTTTTCATTGCCAAGGTAGAAAAAAATATTTATCAACAAAGAATGAATGTACAGACTTATTTTAGTATATATAACTAGGAATGAAAAGCACCAATTATTAAAAAATAATAAGTAAATAAGATAAATAAATAAATAAGATGAAATTAATAATAATAATAATAATAATAATAAAATATTAATATCTCAGCAAAATATTTAGCATCTTTTAACAAAATATATTGTAAAAGCATATTAGATCAGGAGTAAGATTTTTTTTTTTTTTTAAAGAAATTAAAGTTTTTATTCAACAAAGATTAAATAAATTAATCAGAAGTGACAGAAAAAACATTTTAAATAAATTATGTTCTTTTCAATTCATCAAAGCATCCTGAAAAATTAAATGTGTCACAGTTTCCACGAAAAAATCAGTACTTACAATAATAAGAAATGTTTCTTGAGCAAAATCAGCATATTAGAATGATTTCTAAATGTGACACTGAAGACTGGAGTAATGATGCTGAAAATTCAGCTTTGAATCACAGAAATAAATTGCATTTTTAAATATTTTCAAATAGAAAAGAGTTATTTTAAATAGCAATAATATTTTGCAATATTTACTGTATTTTTGATCAAATAAATTGAGCTTTGCTGCACAAGAATGGTCAGACCAGCTGTTGATGTCTTGTAGGGTGTCTTTGCTGTGACTTTTTTGCCTTTGTCATAGAGAAAGAATTCTCATTGGTCAGTTTGTAAACATCCCACAGCTCCGTCTCAGAGAATACATTCTGGACAACCGCAACAAAGCGCCCATCTCCCCTGACGACGTGCTCAACATCCTGCCTGTCGTCAAGCACATAACCACGACAACCAGCGATGCCACACGGATGTTCAAGGCGGCTCAGAACAGTCTTCAGAAAGGTATTCATGATCCCGTGTGCGGTATTCATGATACCGATTCACTGATTCATGTGTGATTCATGTGTGAACAGCCTCGCCTAACCATGTTCTGTCCATAGGGTTACTGGAGCAGGCGTACGAGCAGCTGAAAGAAGCGACGTACTTCTTCGGTCGTGTGTGTGATGACCTTCACCCTGAAGCCTGCCATTGTCTTAGTCTGCTGGCAAAAGTGGCCTATGTACAGGGCCATCCCGCTGAGGTGAGACTGAGTGTACTGCCTAGGGTGTGTCTTCCTGCCCAGTGGCTTAAAAGAAAGCGTTTTGTGTAACAGGACCTTTTAGGTCATTGTCATTTAGATCAAATTATGTGACAGCTAGATCACATTGAAGTAAGCTTTAGAATTAACCAAGCAAATATTTACTTCCTGAAAACATTTTTTTTTAATCACAGAAAAAAAGAAAAGAAACTAAAAAATGTATACATGTTATATTTTATAATAATACTAATATAGCAATTATCTTTATTATCATTATTATTAGATGGAAAAACAGATAATTAATTGAATGTAAAAAAAAAAAAAAAAAAAAAGGGTCTGTGCAGTTAATTGAAGTAAAACCAAAAACTTTTTTATAATTAGAGATATAATTATAATAATAATAATAATAATAATAATAACAATAATAATAATGGATGGGGAAAAAAAAGATAATTGAATGTAAAATAAAAAATTGGGCTGCAAGTCTAAATAAAACTGATTTTTTTTAATAATGAAACATAATAATAATAATAATAATAATAATAATAATAATAATAATGTGTCATTATTAAAAATATTTCAGTTTTATTTTTGTTAATTGTGCAACCCCATTTCTAAATTTTATGCTGAATTAAAATAATAATAATTTATTTTTTGAATAATAATTTAATTAATGATAAAAATCTTAATAAAACATAAGTAAATACTACTACTACTACTACTACTACTAATAATAATAACACTAATTATTATTATTTTTATTTTTATTATTATTATTATTATTACCAGTAAATAATAATAATACTACATTAATAAATATATATTATTTGGTGCATCATAGTGATGCACCAAAATTTATTTTATTTTATTTTTTTTTTTTACCAAAACACCAAAACTAAAAATGAAGTTTGCTTCATTATAAATTAGTTAATTAAATTTATTCATTAATGAACAAATTTGAAAAATTGTTTGTCAAAATAATACTAGTAATAGTAATAGTAAAAAAAAAAAAAAAGTCACATAACGTACTTTTTTTTAAATAAAAATTTGTACTTGTTTATTCATTTATTGTTAAAATATAATCATTTAAATGGTGACTGTGATAAAAACTTTTATTCAATACTAATAAAGTAAATAATAATAAATTGATAAATATGTATTATTTGGTGCATCATAGTGATGCACCAAAATGTTTTTTTTCAACCAAAACTAAAAATGAAGTTTGCTTAATAATAAATTAGATAATTAAGTTTTTTCATTAATAAAACTCAAACAATTCATTCATTGTTGAAATATAACCATTTAAATGGTGACTTTGATAAAAACTTGATTTTATTCAAATATACATTAAATAATGTGGACAACAGGTTAAAAATATAATAAATATGTAATACAGTGCATATATTTAGCTATTATTTTTCTTTGTTATGTGCAGTGTTGGGGAATAACTAGTTACATGTAACAGCGTTACGTCATTTAATTACAAAATAAATGTAATTGTAATCCGTTGCCACCATGGTGAGTAATAAAAATGTTTGCCAGTGCTGGAAAATGAAAATAAAAAATCAAGTGAAAAGAGGTGCTAAAGTCTGATTTTGTGATGGCTGCTTTTTAAGACTAAGTAGTTGAAAACATTCATTATAAATTTAGAAAAGTAATCAAATGTAATGAGTTACATTTTAAATTGGATATCTAGTAATCTGTAACAGTAATGTTTTTGTGCTAACATTTTAATGTTATTAAAGTGCAAATAACTTTGAACAAACATTCTATTAACATTACTGGAAGAATGTTTGTTGAACATTCCAGAATGTTGGCTAAAGTTCTAAGAATGTTTCCTGTTAGTTTGTTATCCGCTCAATGTCTCTCTTGTTGCCCATAGGCTCGTAGCGTGCAGCTGAGGGTCGTGGTCATCAGCGAAAGGGTTCTGGGTTTCGATCATCCCAACACCATTCAGCAATACGTGAGTCACAAAAGCAAACTGACCTACTTTTTAAAATGCACGGAGATCAACGTTATATGAGGCAATTTTCTCTTTTGTTCTAGGTGTTGTTGGCAGTGTATCTGTTAGCTGGAGGCGAAACCGCTCTGGCTCAGCGCTGCCTGTATCGTGCCAAACTACTTCTGCTGACGGTTCATGGGGCAGATCATCCTTACACTGCAGTCATTGATGTAAACATCATCGTGCATTATCAGGTTATCAGTGATCCCTAATAGAAATCTAGGTTTGAATGATAATGTTTTTCTTTCTTTTTCTTTTTTTTTTTTTTCTCTCCATCAGGCTTCTCTGGGATTGGTTCTTCAGGGAGAGCAGGCATTACAGTATCTACAGAGCGCACTGAAACTCAACAGCTCCTTCAGAGGAGACACAGACCTGACGACGGCTCTGATGTAAGACGAGATGCTTTGATCATAAAAAAGAAAATAGAGGGAGCTGTATAGTAAATCATACAGTAACTTGCTCAGATGCCACAAGCACTAAGGCTCTGTTCCAACGTTCCAAACCCTACAGAGCTGCTTATATCCACCTTTTTCTTCCTGTAAAAACGTGGACTGCCATTTATAAATTTTATGCGTTCCAGTCTCATCTGTGTCCAGCTATTTTTAGCTGTACAAAACAGCTCGTTTTGCAGCTTGATATTGTGAATTGGTGTGTCTTACTATATTCATTGAAAGTATTATCGAGAGTATCATTGATATATAAATTTTAATTTTTTATATTTTTTCCCCCCATGGAATAACAAATGCACAGATAACTATTCGCTACAGGTTACAATATAGTTGAAAAAGAGTGCCAACTAAATAGAAATTGACTTTTTAGTGCAGTATTTTCTGAAATATTATCTTTTTAATAATGCAGTATAATAATAATAATATAATAACGTGTCATTATTAAAAATGTAAAACAAACATTTTTGTTAACTGTGCAACCCCATTTTTAAATATTATGCTGAATTACAATAATAATAATTTAATAATGATAAAAATCGTAATAAAACATAAGTTAAATAATAATAATACGAATTATTATTATTATTACCAGTAAACAATAATACAATAATAAATTATTTTTGTATGCTTTGCAGCCCATTTATTTATTTATTTATTTGTGACATTATTTTCATGACATTTAATACTAAAACCACAATGCATTCAGAAGTCTTACTTGGAAAGTTTTTCTTCTCATTTTATTTCTCATTAGATTCTTATAAATATTGTATTTTGTATTTGCCACAAATTTTATTTTTGGAACGTCATTACACCAGTTTATAAAACCGTGACCAATTATGTACAATAAAATAGTAAAATTTAACGAAATGCATAATTTACTATTAAATAATATAAATTATAAAACGAATAGTTCCGGTCCTTAATTCTGATTGGTTGAGCTGCGTTCGGAGCTTTTGTAAATTACTCTACAAACATGCACCTTTGTTTACTTCTGTGTGGTGTTTGGCAACCACTTTGTTGCAACCACAACCTTTTCTGAGGTACTACATTGTTTGGTTACATTGTAAAGCAATAAGTCCCAAGAAGCTATGGTTAACAGTGAATTATTAACTTTTGGTTATCTTAAAGGTAACTGCATAAATAGACACCGAGGCAGCTCATTATGGTTTGGATCAGAGCCCATGTAATTAAACTCATTTAAATGATTTTTGTTACCTGTCTGTTTAAAGTTGCTTGAGGTCATTTTTATTGTTTGGCAGGCACCATCTGGTGGCACAGAGACTGTGTGTGGCTGGAGACTACAGAGGAGGCATGAACCATGAAAAGGAGGCTCACAGCATCTTCCAGAACAAGGTCAGATTTTGTGTTCATGTGTTGAATTTTTGCTTTGAATAAATGAGCATGTTCTAAGTGTGTTTATGTGATGCAACAGTGGGGTGAAGATCATCCTCAAACCAAATGCAGCTCTGACTTCCTGCGGAACATTACCCAGCAGGCCGTGCGTGTAGAACGGTCAATTCGTCAGGGAGGCGTGGAGCTTTGTGATACACCCCCTGAGGTAAGCACAGCTTGAAACTGCTGTGTAATGAAGCTGACATGTGAAGACTTGCAGTTTTTTAGTAAACATGAGCTGTTTTTCAGGGTTTGGTTCCCACTCAAGAAACCACGCTGGAGCAGCTCGCTCTGGTCAATGGCATACTGAAGACTTCATACAGGTAAAATACTTTTCTTTGAAATTCAGAAACATGTGAAGTTAACAAAAAATAAAATAAAATAAAAAATAATATATAAAAATATAATAAATAAAATCAACAAACATAAATGTCACATTAAAAACACAACAAACTGTAAAACATCACCCAAAAAAAAAAAATTATATATATATATTTGGGGTTTATTGAAATAAGTATAAATTAAATATAGAACAACAAACACTACTATGGAATATTTTATATTAATATTTTAATATTTATTTCTGTGTTATGGTAATCAGAATTTGAAATGGAATATAGAATATATATTTTCAGAAAAAATTATGTATATTTAAATAAAATCTTTGCTTGTTAGTAGGAGTTATTATTATTATTATTATTATTATTATTTATTATAATTACGTTTTGAAAGAGTTCATAAAGCAAAACAAAAAAATAAACAGCAAAAGCACTTCTGGGAAGGCTTAAACTTTTGTGAACAATCTGAACTTTCAGGTTCTGATTCTGTATATGGTGCATCTTTAGTTTATGGAAACGGCTAAATAAATCCCTGTTATTATTATTGCTTAAGCACAAGAATGATGGAGTTCAAAGAGAAGCTGAAAGAGAAGAAAGCTGCAGAAGAAGCTGAAAAGGCTAAACTGGAGAACTCCGAAACGACCAATGAGAAAGAAGCTTCCGAGCAGCACACCAGTAACGGAGAGGTTACTGAGGAGGCCACAGCGAATGGGGAACACAAACAAGAGGCCACCGACGGAAATGCAGAAAGTCAGTCATCGGAAATCGACTCTTCTGAGAAACCAGATCACTCAAACACGAACGGCCAGATCGAGTCCCATCTGCATAATGGTGATTGTGCCACAAAAAACGAAAGTGAGGAGGAGGAACGACGGTCAAAAATCACCAATGGTGTCTCCACTGAGAGCCAATTAAAATCAAATGTTTTGATGTCTGTAAATGAAGCACAGTCAGAATCAGCAGTGGTGAATGGGAAAGAGTGTGTTGAAAATGGAGGTTCAGGTGATTCTGAGAAACAGGCTGAGGTAGAGTGAGACATTGAGTGAGATATAAGATTGATCCATTGTTTGACAAACGACTGTACAACCAGCACAATTCAGTGTCTTTCCTAATAACACTAGAGAGAAGTGTGGAGAGAAGATGAAGCCAAATGACAATCTCTTGAAGACAAAGTTTTGAAGTCATTAAAATGTTTGACTAAATAGTCTCATTTCTGTGAGTGAACATCAGTTATGCAACATTCTTCATTTTGTAGTTTTGCCATCTTTTTTATGGAAGCTTGTTTTCAACACAGGATTAAAAAAAATGAATAAAATTGCAATTTTTTTTTTTGCAAAAATTTTATGGTCTATAATAAAAAATGTTAAAAAAAAGTGACATGAATTCAGATTTTCTTTTTTCTCACAATTCTGAGTATTTAACTTTTTTTCTTAGAATTCAGAGTTACCTTGCAATTATTTTTTGTTTCCACCACAGAATTAAAAATATAGCAATTGCAACTTTTTATCTCACAGAAGTCATTTTTGTCTGGCAATTGCAAGTTTCTAACTCAAAACTTTGAGTTAACATCTCATAGTTTTACAATTACCTTTTTTTTTTTTTTTTTTTTTATCCTGTGGCGGAAACAGTCTTCCATACTTTTTTAACTCTGTATGGTGACGCCAATTGTACAAAAAAATAACACCTTTAACCTTTAAGTCCCAAGAAAACCAGACTAAAACTAAAAACAGTATTTTTTTAATGATTAAATAAAAAAACTTACATATACAACAAGAAGAAACTAGAAATAAACTAGCAAAATATAACAAAACTGTTGTTGGATGTTTAAAGCAATGATATTTTTAGCTCTTTTTCTCTTTCTGGATGATCTCAAGATCTTGGCAGTGTTGATACAGTGGCTCTGAAGGCTCAGTCCAAATGGATTCTGGGAGTTTGTTCAGGTTTTCCGGAGGGAACTGAATGAGCGCTGTGTCATTGAACACGTCCAGGAATCGCAGTGAGCAGGGCAGAGACGTCTCGTCACACACACTTATCACCTAAAACAACGCCTAAGTCAAGGCCTTTAAGTCTTTATGGAGGAAAAATATAAACCTGATAGAATCTAAAGCTCCCCTTAACAGTATGACACCTATGAGTTCAACTTTTGTGACATTAATAGTCTCAAAACAACAAGAAAATAAATAAAAATGTATAATACATGGCAATGTATATTAACTGCATAATAGAACATTTGTTTCCAAGGTGAGGATTTATACATCATATCAGCTATTTCTCTGCATTTCAAATTGAAATTCTTTATAAACATGCATGAATCGTAAAGGTGTAATGCAAGTTTGAGGTCAAGGATACATTTGAAAGGAAGCTGTAGTCTCTCTCAAACTCTCTCTGAAGCATCCTATAAAACCGTTAAACAGACATCATGAATAAGACTCAAAGCTGGTTAAACTTACAATTTTGCCTTTTAGTAGTAAATACTGAACTTGTAGCAGTGTTATTTTAGTATCCTTGATCTATTTCAGTTTTTATTAATATTTAATTTTAATATTTTTTGTTTTTATTTATTTATTTTTTTAAATACAAAATAGAAAAATAAAAACCAACTAAAATGTAAATCAAAATTATAATAGTAAATAAGTAATACAAAGTTTTAGTAATTTTGTTTTTTTATATATGTGACCCTAGACCACAAAACCAGTCATAAGGGTCAATATTTTGAAATTGAGATTTATACATCATCTGAAAGCTGAATAAATAAGCAAATATTGATGTATGGTTTGTTAGGATATGACAATATTTGGCTGAGATACAGCTATTTGAATATATGGAATCTGAGGGTGCAAAAAAGAAATCAAAATATTGAGAAAATCACGTTTAAAGTGAAATGAAGTTCTTAATTATGCATATTACTAATCAAAAATTAAGTTCTGATATATTTACGGTAGGAATTTAGCAAAATATCTTCATGGAACATGATCTTTATTTAATTTCATAATGATTTTTGGCATAAAAGAAAAATCAATCATTTTGACCCATAAAATGTATTTTTGTCTATTGCTACAAATATACCCCAGTGACTTAAGACGTGCATGTTTGTTTTAAAATGTCTACATTTTTTCCATTATTTTATTTCCATTTTAGTTATTTTAATAGTTCAAATTAAGCAAAAATGAGAGAAAACAAAATTATTTTATTTCAAGAAAATATTGTTTTATTTTAATGCTTTTAGTTACCAATAATAACCCTGGCTTGTAGGTAGTGATTTAAATGAAATACAGATGCTTGTTAAACATTTAATTTTGATACTGTTTAGTAATACAGAGTTGCTTCACCTTTTGTGGCTTCCAAGATGTAGAAATATTTCTGCTTATACTGAGGTTGGGTAAGAGTCTGGTTTGCAGTCAGTGTAAATTGTCTTTTAAGTAGATTGTTTGGTTATATGCTTGATTTCGTACACCTGTTCATGGCTGTGGCTGAAACAGCATCACCTGTTAATCAGAGTTGAGTGTCCACATGCTTTAAGTCACTCACCTCTCTTGAATGCCATGAAAACTGTTGCCAATTATAATTATTTTTTTCAGCATCTGAGGCGTCCAGTTTCTCCACAGCAGGTTGTTATACAGAGCCTTCCCACAATGCATCAGGTAAAACAGGGTGGGTTGATAAACCACTCGCTTTCCCTCCTATATGGAAAATAATGCTTAAAAAAAACTGACAGCAGAACAGATGTGTTTTTATGTCAGTAGACGTGTGATGCACCTCATTTTCAGTCAACACGGTGAAGCCGAGCTCTTTGAGAGCCTCACGTTCTGACGCAGAAAACACAGGATCATACACGCAACAACTGCCCACTGGAATCTGATGGAAAAATATATAATATTTGTATGTTAAATTGGACAAATTCTATAATATAAATTATTATAAATGAAATTTTCATACCTGTAACATCTCTAGAAGCAGTAACAACATTGCAAGCTGGTATCGGGCAGATACACAAGAAGCAAAGTGACCCAAACCATAACACACACAGTGCTGAAGAGAAACATCTCCATTCTGCTCTGAGGAACCAGAAGCACTGGAAAGAAAACGCTCTGAGAGGAGATCTAAAGGTGGAGATTGGAATGTGGTCATTAAAAATTGTGTTTTAACATTTACGGGTCGTGTGGCTGTAGTTCAGCATCACCTTTCCATTCCATCCAGAAGTTTTCTCCTCTCAGTTCATTCCTGTGAAGGTAAAGAACATTTCAGAGAGCTCACAGACAATTTGAACAGACTCCAGTGTCACTGCTTGGATTTGACACAGACACTCATGTAATGTATTATAGCAGCAGATAAACCCTCACATGGCGTTTATTATCTTCTGCTTGTCCGGTTTGCAGTCAGGCACCTGGTGTGAGTCTAGTTTTGGGTTTGAAGGTTGTTTTCCTCTTCTAGCAGCTCCTTTACGGCGTCCTGCTACCTGCCACTCATCATTACAAGCCATTATACCAAAAACCTCTTTATCAAGAATAACGGTTCGGAGTCGGATGGCTCCAAATACATAATCAAACTAAGTGAGGATCAGTCGGCTTCCATATAAACACATTCTGCATTTTTATAGTTGCAAACGTCTCTATGATAACATTTTAGCTATTGAGATTTTCATATTTACATCCAGAACCACCATATGAGCGTTTCTGTGTTACACTTTATTCGTTCCTGTCGGCCGATGCTCTGAAAATATTCAGTTCCTACGCTTTTAGCATAACTCACTCAGACAAACGAATCAATCAATCAACGTTTACTTTTTATTTTTATGAATTTATTTTTATCGAGAGGTGCGTATATGTATATAGACTAATTGTGACACTTATATTTTTCTGAATTACAAATTTTACAAATGCTTATTAATGGACCTTAGCGTATTATTTGTGTGTATCGGTGAATATTTATGCACTATTTTCTATACTGTATTTGTGTAATTTATTGTAACTTGTGGAAAGTGGTTAGTATTTATTCCCTGTTGAGCAGTGTCAGGAATACGTTAAATGCCATACACCATTCTATTCTATTCTGTAATATATATATATATATATATATATATATATATATATATATATATATATATATATATATATATATATATATATATATATATATATATATTATACACAAAATAAAATCTAAATAAACGCTTATTCTGTTTGTCGGACACTAGATGGCGCGCACTCGCTTCTTTCCCGCTCTCTGACGCTGAGGCAAAAAACCGTTTATAGTTTTTATTCTATAAATTCACTTTTCTCTAAGTTTTCCTCTCAGACTTTGTGTTTTATCTGAACAAAAGAGAGAATAAAAGTATTGTAGCTCTTAATTACCGTCTAATCGTCTTGCGGCAAATATTGAACAAAGAAAAAATAAAATGAAGTGTGTCATTGAAGGCAATGGCGTTAAAGGTATGACAGTTTTACTCAATACTATCTAAATAAATCTTCTGTGACCGGGTTCAGTTAGTTTCTGTTGTTAATAAACGTATCTGTTTACTGTTTTTAGTCTTTGGAAAAGCAGTTCACGCTCTGTCAAGAATTGGTGATGAAATATGGTTGGATCCACAGGAGAAAGGGGTAGGTCTAATATATATACGTTATTATATTTTGGATAATAAATAAAGTCTTTGGCTGCGTCTCAAAATATAATGAGCTGCCTTATTAGACAGCATTTTGGGGCATCATCATCTAGGTAGGCAGCTCACTAGGTTTCAAGACACAATCATTTAGTGTTTAGTCTTAATCTTTAATTTTAGTTTAAATAGGTAATTAACAAACATTAATAAAAAGTGTAATAAATGTATTGTACATTGTTAGTTCATGTTAGTTAATACATTCATTATTATTGTAAAGTGTTATCTATAAACTCAATGGGCAACACAATGAGGTTCCATTTGTTAACATAAGTTAATTAACGTTACATTAGTTAACATAAACTAGGCAGCTTTTTTATTTGTCTGTCATTTCTAATTATCTCTCTCTCTTTCTCTCTGTCTCATCTGTAGTTGGCTGTAAGGACAGTCAACCTGTCTCAATCGGCTTACGCCTGTTTCTGCTTCACTCCTCTGTTCTTCCAGCAGTATATCCCTGATCCAGACATTCAGAATGGCTGTGAAGCGGTAAAATGCAAGTTAAACATGAAGGTGCTAAACATTCAGAATCTCAGGTTTCTTTAAGCCTTGAAGGATTGGACTATATATAAATATGTTCCTCAGTGTTTTTATCTTGTTTTCCAATACAAATATGCTTAAATCAAAATGTACTTAAGATGCAAAATAAAGATCTGTCAATGAGGCATGGAAACTTTACATTAAGTTGCTTTAAGCTGATTTTTCTGAGCCCATTTGCAGATATTTGTCCTTGGTTTATAATAATTGTACATAATTTTTATATTTTATACATAACATCTTGATCAGTTTCTCATAAAGAGATCTTATGTCATTTTGCTTCATCCTGATTTATGAATATTTAGACATTTTCAATGGAAAGCAAAACAAAAATGCTGATGAAGAACATCACAAATAAATAATTAATATTATAGAACCAGTGTCTTAATTTATATCCATTATTTGCTCGTTTTCATGTGCTTTTTAATCATTTTCAGTGCGTGCTTCCCCTGTTCCGTTGTGCGTCGTGGAGAGAACGCAGAGTGGACAGATGTGAGATTTCCATCAACATGCCAAACAGCAGGGTGATATTTCAGTTTCACTGCAGACACGGTTAGTTCATTTGCATGTGAAGTATGTATTGAAACTGGTAATGCATTGACAGAGGAAGGAACAGATTGGTGTTGGCGGATGTAATCACAGGGTGACAGCACACTTCACTGGACTCTCTTCTGTGATGATGAGATGCTACAAATTATTTCCATATTGCATAATTCATCACAACTTATCACATTTGTTCTAATCAAGATGTCGGCACTTACATGTTTTAGGAATAACAAAGACCTACAATTTGGGGTATCAGGAATGTGAAGCTTTGCAGGCCGTGTTCCCTGCTCACCTCTGTCCAAATGTCCTGATGGCCCAGTCCAAGTAAGCGCACATAGAATTCAACATTACTTTTTCTCAAACAGTGGATATTATTATTATTATTATTTTTTTTTTTTTTATTTTTATTTTTTTTAAGATTATTTATGTTTGCATTATAAATAGTCACTGGCCTAAAACCTAGTGAGCTTCCCTGTTAGACAGCATTTTTGGGCATCATAGTCTTGGGCATCCAAGCCTTTTTAATGCACATGTTTATACTGTCTAGGTAGGCAACTCACTAGGTTTTAAAACACTTTCTTTTAGTGTCTAAACTTATTGGAAACACTTTACAATAAGATTCCATTTATTAACATTAGTTTATTACATTAGTTATTAGTTGAAAAATACTTCTAAAGAATGTATTAATTTTAGGTACTGTTAATTTCAACATTCATTAATACATTATTAAAATCAAAAGTTGTATCTGTTAATATTATTTAAATGACTTGATCTAATATGAATTAACAAAGAACAGTTGTATTTTTATGACCTAATGGTAACAAAGATTAACAAATACTGTAACATTTATTTTTCATTGTTAGTCAATGCATTAACTAATGTTAATTAATGAGACCTTTCATTTTTGGTAAGATAGTCCAATTTATAAGCTAACAACTATATGCTAAGAGATTTTTGTTTCTGTTTCAGACTTCTAGCTGACATTGTGGTGCATTTCCCAGTTTCACAAGAAGAGGTCACCCTTTCCATGTCCTCTTTTAAAGTAACCTTCAAGACCTTTTGTGAGGAAGAAAATAGTAAGGAAGCTTTTGCTGTGTTTCTAATAGTTAACTACTCTAACTGTTGTTGTAGTGTATATACCATGAATATTATGAGTATGTGAACAAATTTGAAATATTTGATGCACATATGTGATTTTTAATATTTCTTTCTTAAAGCTTGATTAAATATTGAATAGTAATATATTATTTATATAATTATTTTAATATTGTTAAAATATTACAATTATTTAAACATATTTTGTAAATGTTTAAATATATTTAAATTATATTTTATTTGAGATATATATATATATATATATTTACCAATGAAAAAAAAACAACAACAACAAAAAAACTGTTAATAAGATGATAACAGGATTTGACTTCAGTGTGATGAGGTCACATTGTACAGTAGCATACTATTATGTTTCTCATTAAATTCTCTCTTTTTTTTTTAATATATATATATATATATATATATATATAACACTGATATTGTTTTTACATTTATATAGTGTTTTCCCAAGCTCAAAGCCCTTTACAATCAACAATAAACATAAATGTATCAAAATCAGGACAAATACAATAAACAACACAATATAAATATTAAACACCATATACAATCATGGAGTCAGATGTATAGTCCCGAGTGAAAATATACACATACCTGAGACAAACTGTGTCGAACCACATCTTGAATGCAGTATGCAGTTAGTAATAAGCTAGTTTTCAATTTATATTTCAAATCCATTAGCTGGGCATAAAATTCGTTGACAAAATATTCAGAACTGCATGTAAGCTACATGTATTTAGACTTAATGTATACTAGAGCTCCTGCATGCTCAGATGCTGAGCATTGTGGTCCTGCATTAATTAGATCCTATTTATTTGTTATCAGACTGTATCAAAGGCATGAACACAGAGCTGATGCTGTACCCAGATGAGTTTGACTATTTTCAGGTTGGAGAAGATACAGCAGTGACCTTCTGCCTCAAAGAACTGAGGGTGAGTGTCCAGCACGGCATGTTTTAAATACACGAAATATATGTTTAAGTTGTTTGTGTTCCCATGCAAGTATGTTTTATTTGATGTGTGTGCTGGCGAGTACATGAGGATCTGTCATATTAATTTTTATTGCCGCTTATTTCTGTCCTGGGATGTCCAGTAGTCGTTGTGCCTATCATATTCACCCAAGTAAGTGTGTTATGCATGTGAACTGAATAGACAGCAGTGGTCTTTTAATTTACATCCAGGTGTGGTGTTTTTGTTGCATTCTGCATTAATTAGAAATATCACATTCCTCAAATAATGCATTAGTTGATCAGTAGGATTAAGCAAAACGCACAAACCCACAAAACAGCAATCGTTCAATGATTGTCTCCATGATTTTGAAATTGTAATGTATCCAAGATAAATTACAAACACAAGCTCATTTTGTATCCTCTTGCTCAACCTTTGACCCTGATTTCCAGGGAGATCTAGTGGCACTGGATTATGCCCTGATAGTACCGACCCTTTTCACGTACGGCCTTTGGCTGTGTGTGAGTGGCGTAACTTCTTGGCAGGCCACAGTGTATTTGTGTCAGTCATTGATGCAGTGGGACAGATGCTTGAATTCGAACCAGACAGCCTGTCACACTGAGTAACAGCACTGGACAGCACACTGTGGTCTGGACACACATGACTGACCTTCTCCTCATACAGTCTTAAATGGGTTCAAATACATCTGTACGGATCAGTGTGTCCCTTGTGTATAAACGTTGTTGGGATCTGTTTTGACAGGTCTTAATTCTTCAGTATTGTGCAGTGCTGTGTTCATGATCTTTTAAACTTGCGAATCATTCGATTTAGATCGGGATTTCGGAGTGGGTTTGCGAATCATTTGATTTAGATCGGAACTTTGTGTATCGCAAATCATTTGATTCAGATCGGCACTTCGGAGCGGGTTCGCAAATCATTTGACTTAGATGGGAATTTCGCGCATCGCAAATCATTTGACTTACATCGGAATTTCAGAGCGGGTTTGTGAATCATTTTGCCAATTTAATGATTCGCGATCCGCTCTCCGAATCCTGATCTGAAATGATGGAATCATGTTATTTTGATCAGGACTTTATAGTGCAAGTAATTAGATTTAGATCGGCACTTCGGAACAGGTTTGTGAATCATTTGACTTAGATCGGAACTTTGCGTATCGCAAATCATTTGATTTAGATCGGAACTTTACATATTGCGAATCATTTGACATAGATCGGGACTTCGGAGCGGGTTTGTGAATCATTTTGCAAATTGAATGATTCACGATCTGCTCTCTGAACCCTGATCTGAAATGATGGTTCGCGAATCATTTGGCTCAGGCCTTTGAGTGCAAATCATTTGATTTAGATTAGAACTTCAGAGCGATTTCACGAGTCTTTTGATTCAGATCGGAACTTTAGAGTGCAGATCCCGAATCATCTGATTTTGATTGGGACTTTATATTGCAGATAATTTGATTTAGATCAGGACTTCAGAGCGGGTTCGCAAATCATTTGATTTAGATTGGAACTTCGTGTATCTCGAATCATTTGATTCAAGTTGGCACTTCAGAGCAGGTTTGCAAATCATTTTATTTAGATTGGAACAGATTTTTTTATTTTTTTTGTTCATTAAAAAGGTTTTTAGATCGGAACTTTGCATATCACAAATCATGTGACTGAGATCGGGACTTCCGAGCGGGTTTGTGAATCATTTTGCAAACTGAATGATTCATGATTCATGATCCACTCTCCAATTCCTGATCTGAAATGATGGTTTGCGAATCATTTGGTTTAGATTGGAACTTCGGAGCAATTTTGCAAATCTTTTGATTCAGATCGACCTTTGAGCGTGGATCGCGAATCATTTGATTTTGATTGGGTCTTTATATCGCAAATAATTTGATTCAGATCGGGACTTCCGAACGGGTTCGTGAGTCATTTCGCGATTTGAATGATTACCAATCTGGCTCTGAGTTTTAATCTAAAGTGATAGTTCACAAATCATTATTCAGATCAGGACTTTGGTGTGGATTCACAAATCATTTGATTCAGTTTGGGACTTTGGAGTGGGTTTGTGAATCTTTTTGTTTTTATTAAATGGTAGAAACATCAAATCATTAAGGGAGTACAGTTATAGAAACAAAACAAAGAGACAAAGAAAGAAAGTACACCCAAAAACAAATCCTATAAAAAAAATTAACTGTGGTTTTATTATAGTAAAAGTCTAGCAACCATGTATGTTTGTTTGTTTGTTTGTTTTTTTGTATATCTACACTTTTACTTTTAGCCAAATACTATGGCTAAACTATAGTTAGTGTAGGAAAACCATGGTGTTTTTTTTTTTTTTTTTTTTTTTTTTTTGAGTAATGGATGTGTTGCCAGGTTTAAAAAAAAAAACTAAAACAAAAAAAAAAACACAAGTAATACATTTAAACCTTAGAGGACACATTAAGATTAACAGAGCTTTACATATAATATAATATAATAATTATTTATTGTTAAATTGCTTTTAGGGGCTGCTGTCCTTTGCCGAGTCTTATAGTCTACCAGTGTCTAGTCAGTTTGGTGTAGCTGGACAGTAAGACTATTAACTTTTTTCTGTACTAAACCCCATATGTATTCAGCATAAAGTCATACAGTTAATGCACTATACATAACCAGCTAATGCTGTTGTTGATCTCTTTCAGGCCTATATCCTTCACTGTAAAAGACATGGCGCTGGATGCCCATGTTGTGTTGTCCACCTTAACAGATCCAAACCACGAGAGCCCATCTCAACCTGCACCTGGGTATTTCATTTTAACCCTCATATTAACATTAATATACTGTGTGTGTGTACATTTGCATTTTCATAATGGACAGAGTTATAGATACAAAACCACTGTGACATAAAGCCACTTTCATAGGCATCAAGAGGGCGTTGAGTTCAGTGACGGCTCTAATGCTGTAGTCTTTCAGGTCTCACCTATATAGGGTAACACAGAACTAGAGCTGTGACATGCTAGCCTGTCTCTAGTTATCACTGTAGCTCATCCAGTCGAGGCAGTGATGTCACTGAAGTAGCCCCGCCTCCTCGTGGCATTTGTATTCATATCAGTTCCTCTGTTGTTAGTTTCAAGCAGAAACAAACATCTGGGTCACCTGTTGCGTGCAACTTACGTCACTACTGACTGTTTAAACAGCCTACCTGCAAGCTAATATAAATAACAAGTCTTGTTTTTTTTTTGTTTTTTTTAAATCACCGATTTTAAAAGGGCAAAGGGTTTATTTGCATAGATGTCAGCAAACAGTTTAGTGTTAAGACAAAGTCTATCATCCAGCAACAAGGCCATTTATGTTGATTCTTGTTTGGCTGAACATAATTTATATATAATAATTATAATATATATTGTATATAAATGTATATAAAAAAAATTTAAATACACATAAAACATATATTTTAAATTACATTATTATAAATAAGTGTAATAAGAAATAAGAATAATTAAAAAATTCTAATTATACAAGCTTGATAAAATTCTAAAATATTTAAAATATTACAATAATATTAATTAAAATATAAACTACAGAATATATAATTATATTTAAAAATATATAAATGTTATAAAATAAATGTATAAAAAAACAATAATATACCATATATATATATATATATGTGTGTGTATACATACGCAATTATATTTTACATATTATGAAATATCATTTTAAGACGTTGCAACATAAGCAAGTTTTACACTTTTGTTTATTTAGTAGATGTTTTAATCTAATGCAGTTTACAAATGAGAAGACTAGATTAACATAATAGATTAACATAAGAAGATGAACCAAAAACTAGCTTTTTTTTAAGCTTACATTCACATTAAAATAACATAAATATTTGAATGGATGCAGACAGCAAAGAGGACATGAGTGTAATTAAATGACAACATAATGTTCATTTTAAGTAAATTAGATCATTTTACTATAGAATTTTACTATTCCCTCATAGTGGAGTAGATAAACAGATCCTGGGTAAGTTGAGACAGTTGTTCTAGTTGCTTTGCTGTCGCATTTGTCCCATGGGCCATAGTTCTGGTACAGGTCCAAATCCGAACATAGTATAGACCTGCCCCCCTGGGCTGCAATTCACATATTCAGAGGCATGCATTCATCTTTTCTTCACAAACCCTCCCCCACTGTCGCCATGTGATTCGTCCCGTCTTTCTGTTGCCTTCGCTGTCCCTCACACATGCCTGCACGTGTTTCGTTTCCCATAGCACTCGTATCACTCAGGCTTCAGTGCAGACTCTTTGCTTACAGGCACACATACAGTAAAAAGGTTTTACACCTATTAAAAATAAATAGCACGTTTTAGATAAATTCTACATAACGAGGGTCACCCCTTTCATCGCAGGCATATGTCTTGCAATTTTATAAAAATGAAAAAATTTAAGATGAATTTACCTTAAACTCCAGTAAACCTCATGCTTCAGGAGGATTTGCATTAATTAAAAAAAATTGCAAAATTAAAAAAATAAAAGTTTTTATTATAATGTATATGACATTTTATATAATTCTTTAAAATATATTCTATTATAAAATTATATATTATATAATGCTTTTAATTATATAATAATTAGAATACTATGTGTAATAATAATAATAATAATAATAATAATAATAATAATTATTATTATTATTATTATTATTATTATTATTATTATTATTATTTCTTATCATTGAAATTAATGAAGAAGAATGCCTTAAATTTCTGTAATTTACCTTAAACTCCAGTAAACCTCATGCTTCGGGAGGATTTGCATTAACTAATTATTTCCAAAAAAAAAAAAAAAAAAGGTTTTATATTTTATATTACATATTATATATGTAATATAAAATATTACATATATAATTAACATATATATTAATATTAATTATCTAAGAATTACAATGCTATGTGTAGTAATAATAATAATAATATTTATTTCTTATTGTCAAAATGAATAAAGAAGAATACCTTCAATATCTGTAATTTAAATTTGCAGAAAATCCCTTTTTTATTTCACCCACCAATGTTTTTTTGCTTCCTATTCTTTATTTTCTTTGTCTTTTTCTTTGTTTTTATGGTGCTTGTCTGTTGTTTGGCTAAGAAATATTCAATATTATACGAGGCCAATTATGTTTGTTAACTTTCTACTGTTCAATAAATTCCTTGCTTAATAAAAATTAATTAATAAATAAACCTCATGATCCAGAGCTGGTGGGGGCAGCAGAGAGTCTAATACTGCTGTCTAATACTGTTTAAAAAAATGAAAAAGAATCCAAAACAATGAATTCATTGGGCATGTTTAAGTGATTCAACCACAGCTTCAACAACAACAAATGGCATTCTGTGTTTTTTAGGGATGACTGTCCTGTTAACATCCCCAAGACCTCCACAGCAGAAATCTCTACATGTGAAGGCCCTATGGAGACAGAGGTGTGCGTCGCTGATGAACAGGTGGCTTCAAGTCAGGGCAGTGAAGTTTTTAATCCAGCCCTTCATATGAGGAAGATGATTCAGCTTCATGCACCTGGAGAGATCCCTAGTCTTGTACCTGAATCGGCCTTGACCACACCAGTAACACCAGCCACTTTTAAGGTTAGAGTCTTCTGTCAGACAAACAGTAAATTGCATATCAGATTAATAGCTTAAATTCTAAAAATTTTATCAGTCAGAAGTAAAATAATAGCAATACTGATCTTGGTCATTTAGCATTTTAAGATGATTTCTTTTTAAATGATGCCTGGATAATCAAGTAAACCTAAGTTGCTTCAGTCCAGTATGTGTTCGTCTTGAAATATCACTAACAATTTAAAGTTATTTTCATTTACTTTTTAAAAATCAGTGAAGATTTTACAGAAAAACACTTGCTAAAAATGCACAAATTATTATTCAGACAACAGAAGGCATGTCTGTGCAACATGTTTTTCACCAAGTTTTGATTGTTGATAATTCAGAGGCCTTAGAAATGATGTATCAAATTGAATACATGAGACTTCATAAGGCTAAATAGGGCTAAATTGTAGTTCTGTTAAGTGTTATATTTATAAAACATCTGTCTACAAAACTTATTTCAGCTATTTAAGAAGAAGCTTTTAGATGAAATGATTTTTAATGTCACAAGAAACATAAATTCAGTCAAGTGTGTCCAAACCAAAGGTCTTTCTGGGTTCACTTATTGATAAAGTATTTATTTATTTATTTTTTTACACTTATGTATCTGTGGAACACAAAATACACCCAATTTGTAGAATGATCTCGCTACAGTTTGGTCAGAATTCCTCAGATGTTTGCATTTACAACTTGAGGGTTTCATTTCAGATCCGCTCGCTGCTCTTCGGGGCTGTATACAGCGATGGAGGGAACGATAAGACTGTGGATTTGCCCAGCCTGGCCTGTGCCAGTGACACAGAGGAGGACTCGGGTAACAACGTAAGCTAACCTGATGCAGGTAACACCCACTGCAAGAATGCTTGGACTTTACTGCATGATGTAGCCTACAGTAACTCAGTAGATTATGAAGACAAAACAGTGTGTTTTCTGCTGTTAAATGTTTAAAACGGTTTTGATTGTTTTAAGGTTAACATGTATTAAATTTGACGTATTCCTTAAATCCATCACTAGGTCTTATTAGTGCGCAGCTTGTATTATTTTATTAATGTAAAAAGTTGTTAGCCAGCTTTTTAGTTCTGTTTTTGTTCTTACAAGAACATATTTGTAATGTAAAACTTTTTTAGTGTGTTAAAACTGTTCTTGGAGAGATAAAAGGAAAACTATAGGACAATAGTAAAGTGGGGCAAGTGGAGCACAATCACTTTCTCTTGCACAGCTGAGGAATGTCTACCTAAACACACAGTTCAGATGAGTTCAGTCACCGTGGAGAAGATAAATCAAAACTTCAAAACAAACACATTCTCGAGGATTGAAGGACTCCATGGTTCTGTGTGTCCTTCAATGAGTCAGAGGAAGCTTTGACTCACTGCTTTAAAATGCTGCTCGTGAAGCGATCGTTATATAAGACTGCAGCAATTACTGCTATTGTACATATACCTCGCCACATTATCCAGAGAAAGCCTTGTTTCACATGAATTGAAAAATATGTCAGTTAGAAGCTTGACAAATCAGATCATGACAGTTGAGCTAAACATCCGTGCAAAACAGAATAACTTAATTTCGCTCCCTTTTCAGAGGCATTTCGTCATTTCAGCTCCTAATGTGATGGTTCAGTCAATCGCTATTGCATTAGTTCATGCTCAAGGTGTCAGGGTCACGACCATTACTGCTGGTTCTGTTGACTGCTGACAAATAAATTTTGTCACCAGCCACTTAATGTAATGGTATGCGGTATTTCAGGCTCTCATACACTGTTACAATTTACACCTCAGTTAAGCGTAAAATGTAGGAAAGCCACAAACTGTTGCAGTTACACTATAAAATGTATACAGGCATGAAGCATTTTTTTCTTTTATTCCATAGCTCCATAGACTAGACTGCCACTTGAACTCCCCACAAAAAAAAAACATCATCCCTGTTTCGGATTTGTAAGACCCCCACTATCTAATCGCTGGGTGACAAGCTCTCGTAATATGTGGAGAACATTTTGAAAATGACATCTAAATCTATATCTATATTCTATATCTATATCTATATCATCTATAATCTTTTTAAATCGAACTACCGTATCCGTATAATTCTCTAGTCATAAAGGCTATCTCTCCAGGGTTTTCTGCATCCCGAATGTTTACAAACGGATAATTAGTCTATAGAATTCAGAGGAAAAAGAGAGCTACTTTCCTGCTGGTGGCCTTGAAAATTCATCCAATGGTCTAATCCAGTTAATTCATCAGGATGCAAATGGCTTGTGTGATTAGAATAGCTACGTGGCTGAAACAAGCATTGGTGTCTGCGTGGGTAGTAAGACATCGCTCTCCTGCAATGTGACATGCTGTACTTCATCTAAGACTATTCTTGTTTGATTATTATACATGCCTCGTGTATACGTCATATTAATTGAGAGATTACATGCAGCATTTGCTCTTTTAAAAAAACCATTTGTCACAGCAGAACCTTTAGGTAAACAGCAAAATCAGAGCTGCAGAAAAGCACCCAGCTTTGGTACATTTACACGTCTGTATAATATTTACTTTAAAACAGAGAAACACTCATTTATTATGAAAAACAATGACCTACAGAAGTTATAAAAATATAACTTTATTAGATCATGTGATCCATGACATACCCACTGAAAGCATTCACAGATGCTAGCATTAGCTTTGTGCGTAAACACCTCGAGGGATATTTTAAAATTTAAATTTTACAAAAAAAAAAAAAAAAAGCAAGAAAAATATTTTAACACAGAATCCACACAATTATCAAATATACTCTCATATACATCTGATGTGTAATAGCCTACACTTTCCAAATGCATATGTCATACATAAATATACAGCCAGTTTTCCAAATATCTACACATCGTAAACGTTCCTCCCTCACATACACACGCGCACGTGCACACACACACACACACACCACAAGCATGTGAACCTCTTAAAAGTGGTTTAAGTGGGACAGCTTTTCCTCTCAACACATCCCACAATCCCTTGCAGTCTGTTGTACTGTTGTAATTACATTAAAAACTCAAAAGGGTGGAGTAATACTGTTTTAAATTAATAAATATGAAAGGAAAAGGTTTCTGTCTCCCCAAGCAAACCCTGTACTTTGAATCGCTTAGACAAAACACCCGTCTGACTTTTATTTCATGTAATGAGAACCTGTTCTGCAAAAGCATCTTCATGAATTAATATCTCAAAAGAATAGGCATTTCTATGGTTGATTATTAACTTTGACAGTATTTCGATGATGTTAAGCTTCATAATCAATCTAGTACTGTAAAGTTACGCCTTGACTTAATTCCCAAAATACAAACTGTCCATTAGCTAGTGAAGAATTTGTTGTAGTCACTCGTGCCTATTAACCTCACATCTCAGCTGGCATTCAGCACGTCTATCCAGAGGATACAGATCGGGTGTGTTTTTAAATGGAAAGTAAACAGGCAAAACGTGCTATCTCAAGACTCATGTAACTTGAGGGCATCTCCCATTGACCTTTTGCAAAGATAAACACTCCCACTGCATGACGCTTCTATCTTAATGTTCTTCTGGATACGGAAACTTTCTTTTTTTGGGATGCCTGTCCCTAATCAGATTGTTATTCCTTTCTCGCTCATTCTTTCTCCATTTTTGGCTTCACAACCACATCATTACCAACTACTCATTCATCACTGGACGACAGAAACACTGGTGGTTCTTGCAGACGTACTGGAGAAATGTTCAACACCTGTTGTAGCCCTTGTCAAACACTCAACGTTAGCAGTCCGTTTTAGGTTGGTCTTTGACTTGAGCTTGCAGACGACATCATTTGAAGTACGGTCTAGTAAGGCCGAAGAACCCAGAGAACAGATGTGGGCTCCAAGTCCCTGCCAGAAACAGAAAACTCAAACAGCCCTCAATCCTGCCAGCAGGAAACAGCCGCCAGGAAGACAACAAGAGAAGCATTTTGCAGCCCTTGCGAGTGTTAGTCTGTGTACTCCGCTACAATTGACAGCAGAACGGTGATGTCATCTGGTTTTCCTCCTTTGGAAAGAAAATAGAGTGAGAATTTTGTCCAGCAAATTTCAACATTAAATGTTTACACAGCATTTACAAACCATACCACTGAATGCGCGTGAGGAGTGTAAAAATGACCAGTTATTTTTGCATTTATTCATTTATCCAAAGCAACTTAGACTGCATTTAAAATATGCATTTTTTTATGCATTCTTGGGGAATCAAACCAATGACTTTGTTGCTAGAGCATGCACTATTGTTACCTTACTGAGTTACAGAAATGCAGATATTCAGATATTTGTTTTTTTCTTTGTAAATCATACCAAAATCAAATTAAACCGGTGTTATTTTAGTATCTTTTTAATATTTTGAAATTTTAAGAATTTTAAATCTAAAAAAATATATATATATATATATATATATATATATATATATATATATATATATTCTTTTATTATTATTATTATTATTATTATTATTATTATTATTATTATTTTATTGCACCAAGTTCATGTAAATGAAATTGTGAAATGCTGCTTTGGCAACAAGCTAAAATAAAATTGTTTATTTATTTATTAATATATTTTATTTTTTTCTCAGTAAACTCACAGTGATTTTATTTCAAGTAACAAAATATTTATGGTTTTAAATTTTAGTATTTAACTAAGTAGTTTAACTATATAACCCTGAAATAACCCAAACATTGTAATCAAGTACTTCTAAATATATAAAAGCAATATAAATGCATGTCAAATGCGTAAATGTAAATACACTGCATCATTCAGCAAAGAATTGTAATCAATTTGTTGTAAAAGCAAATGCGTATACTCTGGCTATTAGCAAGACCATTATCTACCAGAAAACTGTGAAGAGAAAGTAAATCAGGAAAAGCAATAGTTGATGCTTGAATATATGAATATATCTCACCTCTGACATTCAAGCCATTATCGCAGGCAAACTGTGCAAATGGAGACATGTAATTGGGGTCGTATGCTAGAACATGGGCCTGTTCTGCAATACTCTTGGCTGTTTGCTGGATGCTTTCATAATTGGTATTCTGAAAGCAAAGCACACAATTCATATCAGTGTTGCTGGAGGACAGAAAAGTGGACAGTAGGTCTGTAGATGTTCCGTTACCTTGAGCTTTTTGAGTTCTTGTAAAATCATGTAGTCTGGCATGTTGTCAAATAGACCATCTGTAGCCGTCAGTATGATGTCACCCAACTGGACATCGAACGATGAGCTATCAGCAGCCTCGGGGCTGTGGGAAATGAGAGAACAGAAAGTTGACACCTAGAAATGCAAGTAAACTTTCAATAGCTTAGTTATGAAATGCAATTTTTTTTTTTTTTGGATTTGATGGCTGACATATCTGAAAAATGTAAACATTCAGCACTCAAAACCTACTCCATACTTTGTTGAAATGTGTTTGGAACTCTAGCATTCAGAAAGCACTGCTGTTTGCTGACCATATTTAGGAGCACAAGTTTAGAGGAATAAAAGCAGTTTCAGTGTAAGAAGCTTGTAGCTTGATCCTCATTACAGTATAAAGTACACATACAGATCAGCTGTGAAGTGTCATGCTCAGTTCCAGGAAGTCTGCAGCAGACGCTATGTACACTGACTCTACGGATACACTGGCTATCTTTCCCTCCATCTGCGCCAGACTGGCTGGCCAGACCCAGGTCACGCGGTTAAAACATGATACTTATTTTGAATAAAAAATTCTGGATGGAAATTGTTTAAAATTGGAACAATTTAAGATTTAGACCCACAAACTGAAGAATATCTGGCCTCAGAGAACTTTTTTCACTAGCTCATCTATCCGAGAAACCAGCTAATGTCAGGATTTACAGAAGCCATGCTAAGGCTGTCTCCATTAGCAAGATAAAAACCGACTGGATATAGCTCGGAGCAGTCCAACAACACCGTTTAACCATGATAAAGTCACTGTAATGCACTGATTTAGGGTCATGTTTACCAGACACTGATCAGACGTGTTTCTTGGCAACGTTTAGTGAATGCACAGCTCAGGGCTGCACGATTATTCAAAATAAAACCGGAAATGCTTAGTGTGATTATCGACTCGCAAAGGCTGCGATTTAAATTTACGCACTACGTGTTTCAGAGTACAGCATGTCACTGTGTTCATTTACACATGAGCAGCTCATTAGCTGTAGTTGTTTTCAGCGTCACAGAGCTAGGTTCACAGTAAATGCTGCTCCACAGACTCAATCTCTGCATCTGCTCTGAGTTTGGGTCGCTTTAACATACATTTGTGAATGCAACATGCTAACCATCTTTTCCAAATAGAAATGCTTATAAACAAAAGAGAATCTTTAAGGACTCCCTGCAGTTTTCTGCCTAAATAAAAGTTTGATGGTTTAACATTTGAAAATGAAGAAATTAAGCCATATATTATTATTGTAATTTTAGCTATAATGTAAAAATAAATTCTTACATTTTTATAAATATTAGATTATTTTACAGTGAAATATTACAAAATTAATTTTCATTTTTGCTTTTATCTAGTTAATGTTTGTTTATTTCGTAATATACACTACCAGTCAAAACTTTTTGAACAGTAAGATCTTTAAAGAAATATCTTCTGCTCACCAAGCCTGCATTTATTTGATCCAAAATACAGCAAATAGAAATTAATACTTTTATTTAGCAAGGATACTTTAAATTGATCAAAAGTTATGATAAAGACATTTATAATATTACAAAAGATTGCCATTTCAGATAAATGATGTTCTTCTGAACTTTCTATTCATAAAAGAAACCTGAAAAAAAAATTATACTCACCTGTTCAATAATAATAATAATAATAATAAAAATTGTTTTTTCTGAGTAGCAAATCTGAATGTTAGAATTATTTATTTCTGAAGGACTTGAAGCAATGATGCTAAAAATTCAGCTTTGAAATCACATGAATAAATTACATTTTAAAATACATTCAAATAAAAAACTTATTTTAAATAGTAAAAAAAAAAAAAAAGCTTGGTAAGCAGAAGAGACTTCTTTAAAAAAAAAACATTAAAAAATGACTGGTAGTGTATAACAATTAATAATAAGATAATGATAAACAATAATGTTGACTTGACTTGAATAATGATTATTTATTATTTTATAGACATTATCAAAAACAAATTTTTAATTGTAATAGCAATTTCACATTTTTTCAAATCATGCAACCCTAGCACAACTGTTCTATAAGGTAACAGAAAGATATTCAGCTATGCACAGTAACAGGAACATTACACAGTAGATGATTTGTAGTGATAATAATTGTCATTTAATTTATCACTGAATGTAATTAATTTGCAGTGGTTAATATCATTGAAGAGTCAGCCTAGCATAAAAAAAATGCATTAAAAAAAAAAAAAAAAAAATTCACAAATGTAAGAGTATTTTAAAAGGCCACATCTGTATATTTCATGTTACAGGTTAAAGGATACAGGATCACAAGTTACAAATTACAGGATCAGTTGGTTTTAAGTCACTATTTCATGGTTTTAAGAAAATGTTAAAGTCTAAACCAGGGGCTGAATTTAGTCACATAATCTATGCAATCATGCAAATTGAATTGACCCTGGACTTTGTTTCCAATTTACTAATATTTAGCCATGTGGCACTTTTTTTTGATGGTTTCAGCAATCAGTCAACATTGCAATCAAATCAAAAGCGTGATTCAACCCCTGAATTATGAATATAAAACATCATGGCATCTTAAAAAAGCTAGAGAATAAATCAGTGTTTTAAATTATTTTGAAGTAGTAGAGTAGTTATTGGTTAAAAGTGGTTAAGCCAATAAGTTGCAGCTTAAAATTCTATCCATTTTTAGGGTATAATAACTATTGCACAATTATCAAATTTTTATTTTGACATTTAAAGCTGTTCTGATCTGAAATAAGAGCAAAGAGATCAATACATATCCTAAACTTTAGAGTACACACTGCTGTGTTCACACCGAGTGACTCATTTCTCACGGGGAGGAACTGATAATCCAGTCGAGTTAATAACCAGGCTCTCAGAGTGAGGACCTAATCATGCTCTCATTCTGACAGCCAAAGGATTACGCCTCGCTTACGTCTAGCTTGGGGACACGATGCTGTTGCATAATCAGAAAGCGAGAGGAAAAAGTCACATAACACAGTAAACGATCTCACCTGTCACTGAGGACGGATCCCTCGGCCTCAGGAGGGGCAATAGAGAGCTGGAAAGGGGTGTTGAAATAGTGCTGCTGTTCGTCAGACCTGTGCACCACCTCTCCACCTCGAACCACCAGAAAGCCAGAGTCGCCCAAGTTTGCCGTGTGTAGCTGGTGACTCTGCCTGTCTAGTACTACAATACACGCTGTACTGCTTCCTAAAGGCAAGAAAGATGCTTAGTCACATCATGGATGTAATAAAATGTCAATTTCTGTCTAAAATGCAAGATACAGCCACAGGGTTAACTTTGAAGAGAAATCAACCCACGAATTGCTTATTTTAGTTGTATCTGCAAGTATTTAATCCTTGTGCTTTACTAAAAATCATTCACTGATCGCACAGACTATAACCTCCCACTGATGGCAATAAAGAATCTTTATTTTGTAGAGTGTTATATGAAACCTGGAATATCCCTCTAAAAAGGACAAACCACACAAGCTGCCGTTTAGCTTTGAATCTGCGCCGATTTACCAAAATCCAATCTTGTGACCCTGTACATTTTCAGTTCGTGACTCATCCAGCCCTCAGTGTGTTTTCGAGAGCAGCATGCTGTACAATGACTCATTTCTGTCCTTTATGTTTTAGTTACGGCTTTGATCTCATCCTGAGAAAAATGAGCCAAGGCCCTTCCCAAAAACCATTTCCCTCCCAAGTCAGAAAAAATAAAACTTTACTCTCGACTGTCCCGAAACATAACATCCATTCCGCAGTTATGGCGTATCCGTGTGTCAGTCCCGCATGTCTCTGCATGCGGAGTAAAGTAAGCCACCACTGCATGCAAACACCTTAAGTGGGAATTATAGTTCAATGCTTAAGTTACATCGCAGTCTGTGGATACTCGGACTAGACGTGTCGCAAATTTAATGATTAAAGGCTGAAGAATTTCAAGCATGCAAACTAGTTGAGCTTCTACTGATACGCAACTGAACTTTGTTTTGTAGCACAAACATGACGCATGCTCTCCTGTTTACGCAAACATTTTAATGGAAGCGAACGGAACACTAAATTGCGCGACCGCACCTTAATTGAAGCCAGAGCATAACGCTGCAAACCAAACAGCCTTAAACGCACTACGATCCAATCTCAATCTAAAAAGATAAGTTTAAATGCATTTTTCTGTGCTGCATTTAATTTGAAAACAGACTTCCATTTTCTAGCGTTAAAATGAATTCAATGTGCTCACCTAATAGCGGGACTTTGTTCTGAAGTAGCTCGTAATAGCTGGTGGTGAGGATTCCCACCGGGTTGCTGGGTACAAATCGTCCTTCTTTGACCAGCCGCTCACACGTCCTCATGAGTGTCCCAGAGAACTGAGAGGGATCGACCCCATAGTCACGCCAGCCACCTACTCCATCAGCCACACCTATAGGTGGTAGAAAAGAAACGCAGTTAGGACCAAAACCGTTAGAAAGCTGTAATTTATAAATGATTAACAAGCAACATCACAACTTGCAAAAATATCAGCAAGGATTCATTAAATTATTCAAAAGTGAAAGTAAAAGACAGTGCTTTCACAAAATGCTTTCAGTTTCCACAAAAATATTAAGCAGCATAGCTGTTTTCAATATTAATCATAAGAAATGTACTTGAGCAGAAAATCAGTATATTAGAATGATTTCTGAAGGATCATGTGACACTGGAGACCACAGTAATAATGCTGAAAATTCAGCTTTGCATCACAGAAATAAATTACATTTTATAATACATTACAACTTTTGTATTATTACTGTTTTTACAGTGTTTATCATCAAATAAATGCAACCTTGATGAGCATAAGAGACTTCTTTCAAAAACATCTGAAGACTCTTGCATATTTACATGTGCAGTAAAAAAAAAAAAAAAGTTATTTCATTTATGTATTTTGATAGAAACTATGTTGTGACATAATTTTATCATAATATAAAATTATTCATAGTGTGAGATATGATTTCTAACTGAATTATCTAGTAAGATTTAGATGTGAGACAGTTTTCTGATGATAAAACATCCGTTTAGGAAATAGACATTGAAAGATTCCCACCATTTTTAAATGGAATAATAGCATTTTAAGCTGTTCACAATTGTTATCTTTAATGGTAGACTGATATACCAATAATGCCAATCAGCTGGCAATCAGTTGACCATTTTGCAATTACTGTAATTGGCAGACAACCCTGCATGCTTTAGTGATGAATTAAAATAGAGTTGTAATGTTCATCAGGTTTCATTTCATTTTAGTTCAATTTAAAATGCTGTTTTGTGCTCATTTGCCATCATGAGATTGATTTTATAGGCATAATATCAGCATTCAAATGAAATGATTTGCAGATTGTAAGACGCGCCGGTCTTGAATATTGAGAAAGCGAACGTTTGTGGCCTACACCCCACAGATGTCATGTGCTTTTCCAAATCTGTCCACCAGACGGGGAATTTTCCTTACAAAGCCCTCCCAGCTTCTCTTCTGACAGACAATGAGCAGGAACCCTCATTTGTGACCATACAAGGCAAGTCCCCTCACATCGACCTGCATCCTCTCGTCATCTCGCCTCTAAAAGCACCACTGGGATTTCCACAGCTTGATTTGCTAGCTTGAAATTGCACAAAAGCCTTGGTTCTTGCTTCTTGCTGTCAAATCCAAGAGACCATGACAGAACCCTTCCCATGTGTTTGAGCCACAGAAGAGGATTTATATCCCGGGTTAAGTTGACTTTGACATATGGCTGTCCAAGTAGGCCTTGGCATACATTTAAGAGACCTGCTAACATGTTTCCATTTGAATTTGTAGGCGTACTTCTTATGAATGGGCTAAATGACAGACAAAATGGGTACAAGGACTAATCAGCTTTAAAGACTACTAAAAAAAAAAAAAAAAAAACTTTTATTCCCAAATGAAGCATGAAATAAAATTTTTGCCTTCTTTGAAGATCTGCACTGTTATGCACGGTCATTACTCAAGACAAAGGCAGACTGAAACCCTGCTCTGTGGTCTTAAATGTTCCATCTTTTGTTTTGCACCCACATCTTTCAGATGGACTTCCTTGTAACTAAACAGTAGGCTTTGTGTTACATAAAAACTAATGTGCACTCTTGATAACCTCAACAGTTCAAATTCTCAGGTTACAAACAATATCATCATATTAACAGGTCTATAAGGTTATGGAATAGTATTTAAAATTGTATCAGATTAACTACTTTCGCTACTACCCATGTTTACATTTTCATTCAAAGTACAAGCCACTTCAAGGTGTCAAACTTAATTTGTGTTGGCTAACACATGATCTTTTTTTAATATCCATCTCACTTTATACTCATAACCCTCCATATCACAGTACAGAAAGTACTATGTGGAGCTTTTTTTAGTCACATGGAGTACCAAACATTAGAAACGGGCTCCCACTCGTTTTATACTCTGTTGACAGCTGCAGCAATTCTGGATTCATTTTTACAAACTCAATGTACAAACATTTCCAAGACAAGCATTAACACAAGTTTAATATACATTCAAATAAATATTACAAAGAAACAAATAAAGGGGGAAGAATAAAGAAACAAAACATTCATACAAGATGAAAGCAGATACTGCTAAAACATTTTTTTTTCTTTAAATATAATAATGAAACTGAAGAAGAAAAACTTAAAATAATAAGAATAATAATTTGACAGCATACTGTAATGATGATCTTTGGAATGAAATGACTGGGTAATTTCAGTAAGATTATTGGACGCGTTGTTCTTAGCGCTACTGACGTCACAATGAAAATGAAAAATGTTACTCTGTTGCAAGCAGCGTTTATATAAAATTCCACACAACGTTCATAGCGGCTCGTTTGATGTCACTGTTACAAAATGTTACAAATTCTAAAAGAACAGTGATTTTTTTTATTATTATTATTATTATTATGTATAATAACATTAATAAATATGATAAATATATAGCAGTTATACAACTGCAGGTTTATTATGTAATATCTTAAGAAAACATGTGATGTTCTGTATTATAATAAAAGACGTTATAAATGAAATGGTAAGGTAAGATTAAACAGGTTTTTGTTAACTGACATCTAGAGTATGATGGCTATAAAGGCTTTTGTTGGTGCACCTACAGGCCACCGACGTGCGACAGTTGTGACGTCAGAAGCGATTCAACCACGATACTTGACCAAACCACTTCTCCCAAACAAATTATCTTTGCACGTAACGCAAACAGCTTTTAAACGTTTTAATCATTACATACCTAACACATCCGCAGACCTGTGTCGGGCAATAAAGCACGCGTCGTCTCCATAGCACATCCCTTTCTTCAAGATCCCCTTCCGAAAATCCTTCCCGAAACCGAAGCTGGCCGACACCAGGCTGTAATCGCGGCTGTCGGTTTGAGAGAGTCCGCCGATGACCGCCCGGGCCACCAGTCTACCGTACGAGAGAACGGACAACATCACCCCCGGACTCCGCTGCAGGGGTAGTTTGGGTTAGTTAGACTTACTAACAACAGATCCACGGCTCGAGATGACGTCTGGAGATGTCACAACAACCGCATCCACAATGTCAATCAACGACGTTACAACAGCATCAACGTTCAAATTCTCGAATCAGTCACATTGAGCTCTCCTTAGCGATCGATCCGATGTGATTCAGAACATCCAAGTCGATCCGGCTTTTATAAAAGTCTCTCTTCTCGCGCTGAGCCCCATCGCTGCACACTCCTGCTCACTTGTCTGTTTGTGAACTGCTGCCGAAGGCCGCGACGCGACTGAAGTCTTGTGACTGCTTTGACGTCAGACGCCGTTACGCAACCCGTGTACCTTTAATGGAGTATAAAAAAAAAAAAAAAAAAAAAACAGTTTAATGGAGATCGATGAAAGAGAATTGTTGAAATACGCAGGCCATTGAGGTCATTTATAAAATAAGACGTGCATTCTGAACTTGATAACACTTTATAATAAATTACACTAACAATTTTGCATAAAAGTTTGATTTACTGACTAAAAACGTAATGTTGTAACCAATATGTAAGTAAATACTTATCCTTGGATGTGCACACAGGAATGTACACAAATGGTACAAAGGTAAATCATATTTAACAAATGTTATATATATTGACTGATGAATAATAACTTAGTGTTTTTGTGGTGATGTGGAAAAAAATTAGCTTGGCCTACGTCTGTTTCTGTTTTGGTGTCTTGATATTGCAGGCCCTTCTTTGGTAAAATACAAAAAGGTTCCATTTGAAATGTTCAGGTTCTGGTTAAAAACATTCATTTTATATAGTTTAATATGTTTTTTTTTTTTTGTTTTTTGTTTTTTTTTTTGGGGGGGGTGGTATAATGCATTTAACGAGAGTTTTACTCTAAACAGCTTGTGGTTTCAGTCACGTAAGGACACAGTCCAAGAACATGGACTTACAAACCTCTGGTTAAAGGCCAGCTTTTGAAGTTCTCAGCACGTGTTAGTTGAACTTGGCTGAACCACAGATTGCTGAAATGCATCAACCAGATCAGTACTGGCTTTGGCGTATGTTGATTTTTAGGATTATTTACTTGCATTTAATTCTTGAAGTTAGCAAGTGGAATTAAAGCTGTACTGAGGGATAATTTGGTTGTCTGTTGGAAATGTCGTAGGAAATCTGAACCCTTAGTCTGGTAGTTTATAATAACTCCATCTATTTCAAATGGATCTGTTATGGTGTGTTATGAAACCCTATATGAATTATGTAAGACTTTGTCGCCATCTAATGGTCGTACTCGCGCAGTACATTTTTTTCGCGCAGACTAATAGGATTCATTAGCTACATAACAAGCTCGAATAATATTAGCTCACCTTATTTTTAATGTGAGCCCGTAGTGCTGCTTTATATAGCAAACTAGCATTCGTTACAATATTTTAATTTATTATCATAATTATAATAACTCTAGCGCAAATGGGCCTAGTTTTACTGTTAGTCTTTAATAGTGACTAATGCATTGCATTTGCATTGCATTTTTATTAGAAATGTTACCTGAATGTATTTTAATTCTTTTTTGCATTAACCCTAAATGTCTTGTATAGTTTTTTTTTTTTTTTTTTTTTTTTAAATACTGTACTTTGTTTACATGCTGCTGATGTGGCATTAAAAATAATACATCTAATAATTAAAAATAATACATTTAAATATAAATATATAGTGACTGAATATATTAGATATTATACCCTCTCTTTTTCTGTATAACTTTGCTAAAAAACTGCTATCAATACTATCAATGTACTTGCAAGCACTGGTATTTTCACTGGAGATGTAACTTTAAGTTGCTTTCTAATGTAAACGCAGTCTAATATTTTTTTTTTATGACTCAGTAATGTCAAGCTTGTTTCTGTGTGAGTCTTTTGATATACATTATGTGTTTTATTCAGAAAAAAACCATGTCTCAAAACACTCTAGAAATCAAGGTCATTCTGTTTATGTGCTGCATTAAAAACTTGTTGACCTATAACTTTGCTAACCTATGAAAGGGCTGACTGTTGTGGCTACAAGAAATGGATGATTCGAGTTATAGGAATTTGTGTTTGTTCAGACTAAGATGACTCACGTCAGCAGAATTTTGTGTAAAAATGTGCCTTAACTGCTTTTGAGGTTCAGGGTTGTTTATAACAAAAGCATCAGAGGCCTTGTAAGTAAATTACTCAGGCAGTAGGTGGCAGTAAAGACTAATGTTAGAGGTCTCTTTACTCGTGTTTTCTGAACAGTTTGTCTAGTGCCACTGAATGTTAGTTTGCGGTCTGTATTGAATGTGATGAAATACAAAGACTGTGTACTGTTAAGTAATGGCAGTTAAAGTAGTTCAATTAACTTCTCCTCACGTGTTTAATGGAAACATACATTATATATATAATTTTTTTTTTTTTGTGTGTGTGTGTGTGTATGTCAATATCATTTGTTCACTTAAATCATTACAAATGTGTGAATATCATTCATTAGACGAAGAGTTTGTATTCTGCTCAAAATCTGCAGCAACTTTTATTAGAATGAACTTTTCTTAATTTTCCGCCACCATATGTCTTTTCCTATTTTCAGTAGACCTAATTATTATTTTTGGAATATTTTGGTTTTACAGGTGTGGTCGTTTTATTTTATCTTATAATAAATTACACATGCTATGATTTATTTTTTTTTCCTCTTTTTTTTAATCTAATACAGTGACATTCATATTGAATTGTGCAAATACTGTTTGTAGCTGCTGTAAATTCACATTATGCAAATGATATAGGCTTATGAATAATTTTACTGCACATGTTTTAGGCACTTTTTATCATTACAACCTCTAAAAATCACAAAACCAACTCTTAAATGCATTTCATTCTCATTTAGTTTAATTGTTCAATTCAGTGTTGGGGATGAAAGATTATATAGTACAGAACAATATTTGTTGTACCATACATGCAGAACTAGTCATGATGTTAAAATGACAGTTGTTAAATGTGAGAGATTTCAGTCTTAGTCTTTCTCCTCCCCATGTGTGATGATGTGGACCAGATTCTTGTAGTCCAGATTACCCGCAGCGTCTGGAGGAAAGGCATCAAACATCTGCTCCATCTGAGGAAAGATGGATGAAAAATAGCATGATGGTGTTTCGACGTTTCGTTGTGTAATTTACACAGTATGAAATTCAGAGATGGGAGGTAACGAAGTACAAATACTTTGTTACTGTACTTAAGTAGATTTTTCTGGTATCAGTACTTTACTTCACTATTTACTTTTTACTTTTACTCCTTACATTTTTACACAAATATCTGTACTTTCTACTTCTTACATTTTCATTTTCAAACCAGGCTCGTTACTTTAGTTTTAATCAGCATTTGGTGGATCACTATTCGATAACAAATCTCTAATAAATCATGGATCGCTTAGTCTTTCCTGGCAACGCGATTCGGCTCGCCAAAACGGTTTCTATCAGAGTAATCATTGCGACTGACGTGAGAATGGAGTGGAAGCGCCTGGGTGGATCATAGAGGCAAAACTACTGACCTGTTCAGGACTTCAAGTGCAGGCCAGTTTCATCTTAGCAGTTTAAACAGGCTGCTAAGAGTTGCTAGCAGTTTAATGCTGAACTAAATAAACAAAGACAAAACTACAGCATAGAACTATAAACGAAACTAAACTAAATTGCTATCATCCCTCAAAATACTCTATGCTAAAGGACATGATTATCATCTTCTGTAAAGTTACAAAGCAATTTAGTAAACATATTATAAAACATCGTTTTGTAATACAGTCAGAGGGAGCTAGGGCAGATAACAACACAACCCTTACAAAAAAAAAAAATTAAAACCAAAATCCATGGTTACCACAAATGAACCATGGTTTTGCTGCACTAACCGTAGTACAACCATGAGATGTGTAGTAAAACCATGGTTGTACATTTAAACAGATTGTAATCAATCTGCCAATACTTTTACTGTAAAAAACCATGATTAATTTTGGTAAGAAAATATGACTCTTGATAATGCAATAACATGTTCAGTATTAGGATTTTTCTGTAAAGATATTGTCATGATGTAATCATTATTGTACTAATTTTGACATTTAGGCAATTTAGAAAATATAGTTTTGTTAAATCTATAGTAGGCCTATTTAAGCCATTTTAAGACAAAACAACACCTGGTCATAATGTGATACTTTAAATGTAAATTGTTACTGCAAATAGAATATAATGAGGTCATTGTTTTGCAACCAGGTGGAGACAGTTCTGCTCATAATGGCAAATGGCTGATGTGAAAAGTGACAGGAACAAAAAAAAATCAGTGAAAAAAGCAAACACACAAAGTGAGATGCAGAAAGATATCATGGAAAATGAAGAGACTGAAAAGGAAAATGGATGTGAAGGTGCAGTTCAAGAGAGAGCGCGTTTCTTATTTTGCACGGCCCCAGCCTAAGGTTTTAAACATTTATTTAAATGTGATGGCCATACAAAAAAATAGGTTGTCCATGGTTTCAGAATTTGTTGTGGGTGTATGGGATGGCTTGGATAAGTGTGAGATTTCCCGGCCTGAAATTTTGTCCCATTCTGGCCCTGTTCTACATGGTGGTTGTTTAGCCTTGATACATTCAAATTTGAAATGTAAGTTATTTTGTATTAATGTGTCAATACGACGTGAGGTCCAGTTACCAGCGTGACACTAAAACAAGTAGTAGTAATGGGTACTTCTTACTTAAGTAGGTCTGAGCCCATACTTCTCTACTTTAACTTAAGTAAAAAAAAGTGTAGTCAGTATTTTAAAAAATGAGTGTCTGTACTTCTACTTGAGTGAAAGATGTGTGTATTTTTGCCATCTCTGATGAAATTCATTAGATGTGTTCATAATCTATAGATAAACAATATAGTGTCATCACCTCTCGCTTTACATTCGCATAGAATATAAATGTCATTGTGAGATACGGCACAGTGCTGTCAAGGACACAGAGAGCTGAAGTGTTAGACATAAAACAAATAATCTCAAGATGTCAAACCTCTTCTGGAGAAAAACGGTCTGCTTGCGTTGTCAACATACGTGCCAAACTGTGAGGAGAGACAAACTTCAGCTTGACCTTTTGATATAATCGAATTACTTCTGGCAAACACTTTACGCACTCAAAAATGTTTAGACATGAATTTATGATTTTAATTGCATATAATATTTCCGTCCATTTGGATTACACAGTTTTAATAACATAAACTTTTCAACCCAATATGATGCATATTTTCAGTCATACATAAACTATGATTTCTGCACTTAAAAACATCATGGCGTAATATATTTGATTTTATTTAAATAATCATGTTTTCAAAATGCATTTATTCAAATAGTTTACAATCAGCATGAATGTTGTGAAAACACATATTTATTCTAGGGCTGTCAAACGATTAATCGCATACAAAATAAAAGTTTGAGTTTGCCTAATAAATGTGTGTGTACTGTGTGTAAGTATTATGTATATATAAATACGAACACATTCATGTATATATTTAAGAGAAATATTTTTATTTATATATAATATAAATTATATAAAAATTACAGTAAATACATATCCCTGTATATATTTCTTAAATATATACATGAATGTGTTCGTATTTATATATACATAATAATTACACACAGTACACGCATATATTAGGCAAACTCAAACTTTTATTTTGTATGCGATTAATCGTTTGACAGCCTTAATTTATTCAGTTGAAAAGTATCAAAATGGTTAAAATATGGCTGGCTGTGGAGCAAGCAATATTCAGTTAGTTAAAATGTGTGATATTGAAACAAATAGGACTTACTGATGATAAATATATAAACCTGCTTGTTGACACATTAAGTTTATTAATACTGTTGGAGAAATTTGACCTGTTTATGTCTGACTGACAAATTTGCATCTTTTATAAAATATGCATCTTTTAAAAAATCTGCAATTAAAATACATACATTTTAAATTTAGGCCAAAATACTTTTTAAGTGCACATGCTTGCATGGTTTGAATAGTCGATATGTACTGCATCTATTACTTCAGTAGGTTGTAATATTATAAGCTGCAAAACAAAGCAGAATCTCAGAGAAATGGATTTGGAGAGAAGGGCATATTGTGTTGTTTTAATGGTACTCACAAATCCTTCCTCAAGGTCCCCTTTCCCTCTGGGTCGAACACTTTAAAGGCATTCAGGATGGTCTCTTCTGCATCGGCACCTGTTTTTTTTAAAGAGTGCACAACAGAAAACTGACAAGAGACCTAACTGTCTTTAAAATCCTCTAGGAATACAATAAGACATACTTTGTACAGGATTCCTAGTGGAATTTCTACCAGTTCAGAGCCGATCCTATGGGAATTTTCATAGAGGCTAAAACAAGAGCTTCCAAAACATATAGATCCCTATAGGCCTATTATGATTCCCAGGAGGATCAAATGGTTCTGTAGGACTTCAAAGGGAAAGAAAATCCCTGTGTGATTTCTTGTCCACTCATAACTAGAGTTTTGTTTAAATGAAATGCAATATACAGTAAGAGTTTAAGAATTAAACTCGATTATACATTAAAAATCAGTTCTTATGTTTTTGAACGCTGCAATTGTTTTTAAAAATACAATAAAAATGGTAATATTGGGAAGTACTATTACTATTTAAAATGTTTTAAGCTGTTTTCTACGTGAATATATGTTAAAATGTAATTTATTCCAAAGCTGAATTTTCAGCATCATTACTCCAGTCCTCAGTGCCATATGATCCTTCAGAAATCATTCTAATATGCTAATTTGCTGTTCAAGAAACATTTCTGATTATTATCATTGTTGAAAACACTGGTGCTGCTTCATATTTTCATGGAAACTGTGATGCATTTTATTTTTTAGGATTCTTTCTTTTAGGAAAGCTCAAAATAACAGCATTAATTTGAAATAGAAATGATTTGAAACCATATTAATGTCTGTACTGTTGCTTTAGATGCATCATTGCTGATTAAAAGTGTTAATTTTTTAAACAAAATTTTTTCTGACCCAAACGTTTAGTTTGTAGTGTAGATATAATTGTAGGAAATTGTTGCAAACAATATTAGAATAGTAAAAAAAAAAAAAAAAAAACTTGAAAGGCTGAAGGTCTGACTCTGTGCCTCTGTGCTACGGTTTTTGAATGGAGCGTTAAAGGAGAAGTCCACTTCCAGAACAAAAATTTACAGATAATGTACTCACCCCCTTGTCAGCCATGTTCATGTCTTTTTTTCTTCAGTCATAAAGAAATTGTTTTTTGAGGAAAACATTCAAGCATTTTTCTCCATATAATGGACTGATATGGTGCCCCGAGTTTGAACTTCCAAAATGAAGTTTAAGTGCAGCTTCAAACGATCCCAGCCGAGGAAGAAGGCGAAGCGATTGGTTATTTTTATAAAAAAAATACAATTGAAATACTTTTTAATCTGAAACACTCATCCTGTCTTGCTCTCCCTGAACCCTGTCTATTCTGACTCAAGACAGCTAGGGTATGTCGAAAAACTCCAATCGTATTTTCTCCCTCAACTTTAAAAATCATTTCAAAGTCATCCTACTTCACTGCAGAAGTACCAACCTGGTCTTTGCAAAGTCAACATGTAAAGAAGATCAAACACCCTTAACAAAAAAGGTAAAACAGCGATATAGGACGATTTTGAAGTTGAGGGAGAACATGAGATGGGAGTTTTTCGACATACCCTAACGGCCATGAACTGGAACAAAAACAGTCCAGGCAGCGTAAGACAAGCTGAGCATTTGACATTAAAAAGTATATAAATTGTATTATTTTTATGAAAATAACCAGTCGTTTCACTAGATAAGACCCTTCTTCCTCGGCTGGGATCGTTTGAAGCTGCATTTAAACTGCATTTTGGAAGTTCAAACTCAGGGCACCATTGAAGTCCACTATATGGAAAAAAAAATGCTGAAATGTTTTCCTCAAAAAACAATTTCTTTACGACTGAAGAAAGAAAGACATGAACATCTTGGATGACAAGGGGGTGAGTACATTATCTGTAAATTCTTGTTGTGGAATTGGACTTCTCCTTTAATGCCCAAGCAGTTAAAGTTAGAACTGCTGGTGTTAAGTTAGTGGTTTGTCAGTAAAGATACTTTTTACAACCTTAAATTCAAATTCCTACAGAATTTTTGGATTCTTAGTACCACTGCACCCCACCTTTTAGCTTCTCTCCAAACATGGTGAGGAAGACGGTGAAGTTAATGGGTCCTGGAGCCTCCTTTAGCATCTCCTCGAGCTCCTCTTGTTTGACGTTCAGACGGCCTGCGAAGGCAGAGGGCAGAACTGTTGTCAGAGAGGCGCTTCATCCGCCAATGCAGAACGACAGTGACGTATAGCAGAGATTATTACAGTTCACCTAAAGCTGCGAACGTATCCCTCAGGTCATTCTTGTCGATAAAGCCGTCTCTGTTCTGGTCCATGATTGTGAAAGCCTGAGGCAGATGAAAGAGAGAGAATAGAGAGAGTGTGTGAGAGGGATGCAGAATGTGGTCTGATGGTGTTTAAAATGTTTGTCAAAGGTGAAGCGTGTCATTTCTACACCTCTAGTGGCAACGAATGGAATTGTTGAATCAGTTGTTGACATTTGTTGTGCCACCTTAACCTTTTTAATCTTGATGTGTATCATTTTCGTGATCCTTTGGAAAAGCGGCATACATCTGCGTCTGTTTACCTTTAGGTGAAACTTGCACTTTGCACTTTGACCGACTTATAATTTAACTTTTGTGGTTGCCGGATGTTTGAAAACATGTTGAAATGTTCCTCATGTAATGCATAAAATGAAAACTGTTTTGTATGCACTATTTAATACTATCAGATTTGTTTGTTTTGACTACTTTTACTGCAAATCCACCTAAAAATTATTTTGCAGTATTTTCTCACCATCATGTCGTTCCAAACCTGTTTGCATTTTCTGTGCAATGCTAAAAATGTTTTTCAAACTGGTGCATCATAATTGCGAGCCGGTGTTATTTTAGTATCATAGAGATACTATGCTAGTTTTTAGGAACATATTGTGAATTATTTATTTATATATTTAGTTTTAATTTTAGCTACATTTTTAGTAATTTTGGTTGTATTTTTGTCATTTTTTAAAATATTCTGTATATTGTTTTTATTCACCTTTATTCTTTTTTATTTTTGATTCTTGTTTATTATTTAGTTATTTTAGTACAAGAAGTTAAACTAAATGAAGATGAAAAATGTTTCTTTAGCAACTACACTGTAAAAAAAAAACAAAACAAAGAAACAATTTGTTGAGTAAACTTAAAATAATTTGTTACTCTGCAGACTTAAAATTAAGTTCAGTCAACTCAAATAAGTTTAGTCAACTTGAAATGTTAAACGATGACTAAACAAACAGTTTGATTTGTTCAACTTACCCAGCTGCCTTAAAAGTTTAAGTTGAATGAACTCAAATATCTAAGTTGTCACTTAGTACAACTTAACATTTCAAGTTGACTAAACTTTTTTTGAGTTGACTGAACTTAAAATTTTAAGGCAGCCAGGTAACAAATTATTTTAAGTTGAATTAACAAACTGTTTTTTAAACAGCTAAAATAAAATATTAAAAAAGGCTTGAACTTAAATCTCATTTTCATTTGGTTTAGCTTGATGTACTGTAATGTGAAAAAAAAATAATAATAAAATATAAAAATTAAAAATGTTAATATTTTAGGCAATGTTTTTTTTTTTTAATTGTTTTAATTTTAGTTAACTACAATAACCCTGCCTTGACTCAAACCAATGGCAAGTCATTTTTTAAATATGAACATGTTTTGAGTTTTGGTGGCAGGGACAGATTATCTGTAAATAGCAGTTTGTTCCTCACACAAAGCTATCGTTTGACTTCAGAAGACTTGGAATATAATTCTCAAGTCATGTGGCCTACTCTTATGATATTTTAAGGTTAATTTATGTGTTTTTTCAGAGCGTGAAAGTTCAAAAATTCTCCATTTGCGCTCCACAGAAAAATAACAACGTGTACAGACATGAGGGTGAGAAAGTAATGACAAATTCATTTTTAGGTAAATTAATTCTTTAACTAAAGGTCAAACCACCCTGTCATGCTGATTTTTTTTTTCTTTTTTTTTTTTTTTTAAGTGTATCTTGTTTTGCAAAACTCCCTCGTTTGTGTATTTATAGTTCCTGTAATTCTGCTTTACTTAGTGTCTTTGTGTTTGTTTGTGATGGGTGCGAGAGACAGGCTGAAAGAGACAGAGAGAGAGAGAAAGACGGGTAGCATTTGTCTGCACGTTCTCATCACTGCCATCTCGGATCAGCGTCATGCTTATCCTGTTTGTCGTGATCTTTTCACAGCCGCTTTGAGACCAGAGAGAACGTCTGTCCTGCTGCATTTTCCACGCAAATTTCAGGGCCCTGACAGCAGGTTGGAGTGTGTGTTAGTGACTGTGTGTTCAGGGTGTAAATCACTCCACTGCGCTAATCGTTACTGACACATTCTGAATTATTCACTAGCGATGATGAGCACTGACATATTGAAGTCACATACGGGAATCTCGCTGTAGATGCACGATATCGCAGGGAAAGAGTCGCGATAAAGACAATTGTCATAGCAATTAGAGTCAAACGAGCGCTTGGTTTGTACCTCTTTGAACTCCTGGATCTGTACTTGTTCAAACATGGAGAAGACATTTGAATTGGCTCCTTCTGCCCGCTTCTTTGCCTTTTTGGGTGCCTGCAACAAGAAGTCAGACAGAATAATCACATTTGACTACCTAAACAGATGTACACTTTTGCATGTTATTTTTATCGGTATCTAATTTGAAGGAAAATTGATTTCTTTTAGAGACAAATAACTTCCTTCAAAACCCCTATGAAACTGTTCAAAAGTTTGGGGTCAATATGAATTTTTTTATTGGAAATAAATTAATATTTTATTTGGCTGGGATCCATTAAATTAAACAAAAGTGACTGTTAAGACATTTATAATGTTACAAAACATTGCTATTTTAAATAAATCTTGTTTATTTGAACTTTCTATTCATCAAAGAACCCCAACAATAAAATACAAAGCAGCACAACTGTTTTCAACACTGATAATAATCTAAAATGTTTCATGAGCAACAAATCAGCATATTAGAATGATTTCAGATGGATCACGTGACACCTGAAGACTGAAGTAATGATAAATTCAGCATTGAATCACAAGAATAAATTACGTCTTAAATTCTATTCAAATAGAAAGCAGGTAATTTAAATTAAAATAATATTTCACAATATTACTGTTTTTGCTATATTTTTAATCAAATAAAGGCATCCTTGGTGAGCAGAAGAGACTCCTTTTGACAGACATTTACATTTACAGACAGACTTTCTTTTAAAAGAGAAATAACTTGCTTCAAAAGCCCTATGAAACATCTTTCCTTTTTGGCTGGCAATATCAGTTTAACCACTTATTTTACTTGTATTACTAGAAAATAAACAGAGTTTGGGGTCAGTATGATTTTTTTTTTTTTTTGGAAAGAAGTTAATATTTTATTCAGCTAGGATGCGTTAAATTGATCAAAACAGACAAGAAAAGACATTTTATAATGTTACAAAAGATTTCTGTTTCATGTAAATGCAAAATTTTTAATCAAACAAAAAATACAAAAAATAAAATGTTAAATAAAATCATGGTTTCCATAAAAATATGAAGCAGCACAACTGTTTTCAACACTGATAATAATCATAAATGGTTCATGAGCAACAAATCAGCATATTAGAATGATTTTTGAAGGATCATGTGACACTGAAGACTGGAGTAATGATGCTAAAAATTCAGGTTTGCATCACAGGAATAAATTACATTTTAAAATGTATTCATATGGAAAACAGTTATTTTAAATTAAAATAATATTTCACAATATTACTGTTTTTGTTGTATTTTAATCAAACAAATTAATCCTTTCAACAGCATTTACAGACTCCAAACTTTTTTTATACCAGTAAAATGCCATTTCAAGTTGACTTTAATATCACAGTTGTTTCTTCTAGACAGTGGTCTGTTTAAATAGAGACTTTTGCTGAAGTCTCTTGCTAAAAGGCCCCATAAATCTCACACGTCTACTCTCAGCGTGCTATTTGCATCTTTGCATTTCTCCTAAGGAGTTTTAGTTAAAGCATCAGAGTTAAAACTCCTCCTGAGCAATGAATGAGCAGTAACGTGTTGAGTGTATGAAAGTTGGAGATGTTTGGTGCCCCGCAGGATGTATAATTAGCTGGGAGAGCGAGAACTCAGCCAGTGGATCAGATGTGGGATTACACACTGGCGCTGGCTGTTGACAGCCTCATCTTTGAGCCTGTTGATAGGTAATCCCACCAAGACAGGGATTAATCGCTACTATTTACATTCCTGCCACAGAATTTGGAAAACATTGCGAGATGCGTTTCTGCTCGATGACATCGCAGCTCGACAGCTGCTCATCGGCCTTCTGTCTGGATTAAATCTCAACAGTTGTGCTGCAGACGAGGCCAGAGCTGAACCTCAAAATATGCTGAGTATTTTCAAAGGATTTTTTGATAAACGGCATAAAGAAAATGTTATTGCTCAAAGGTTCATAACTCGAGAGAGTTTTTATTTATGTATCAACTTCAACTGTGTCTCAGAAATTCCTTAAAAAAAGTAAAAAATGGTTGACATACAGTTATAGAACTGTACAGTTAATGATGCTCAGCTCATTTGAATATTTTAATATTAGTAAATATTTTTTTAGGCCATTTTTTTTAAACACACATATTTTAGAATATACTGTATCAATATAAAATATTTTTTTCTGTATTTTTTACAAGTTGTTTTACCTGTATTTTGCATTTGTTTTTTAAATTTAATATAAATGTCTGCTAAATTAATTTGGTAATATCCTGGTAGAAAATTACCTTTATTTTATTTTATTTATTTATTTTTTTTTTTTTACTGTGCGTGTGTGTGTGTGTGTTTTCCAAAAAAAAAAAAAAAAAAAAAAAAAAACCCTAACACACTTTGATCGAAAAGTCTTCATTTGCTCTTGTTAGTGTCTAGGAGAAAGAGTCGAGACATTAATAAAACGATAAATAGATGAGTCACCTGTCTCCTTTTTCGATTTTTGGGTAATGAAAATGTTTGTATCTGTCTTTGAGAACAGAAACAGTTTACTTTTCATGTATTTATTTGTTGAAAGTGAAATTAATAAAACATCAGAGGCGCTGGATGAGTCAGACAGATGTAAGTGGCTCTGATGAATCAGACTTAAACTTTAGTTTCAAACACAGACAGACAGAAATCAATTCAGGCAAGCTCATTTTTTTAGATTTTCATTTGGGCGCATCAAGAGAATAGTGAGTTAAATCTCTGTTGATAATCAAAGTCAGAGTAAATTAATGAATAAATGTATGACAAAGCAAACTCACCATAACCGTAACCCTTGACTTCAGGAGACAAAGCACGAGTGATTTCAGACGGGGTGGAAATGCTGATTTTTATATATGCATTCCCCACCTCTGACTTTCTAAAAATACATCCTCATGTGCTTAACCAGGTAGCCAATTGTCGACTTCATAAGGTTATTATAAGAATCCTGATTAAAGGGGTTTAATACAGGAGCCAGTGGGCTATAACTCATGACAGTTGTTGGAAAATGGCTAGAACTTTCCTAAAGCTAGAATGTGTGATTGACAGCGCCATTTATTTGCACTAATGCTGTTTCTCAGTCTTTGTAGGTTCATATTATACTATTTAGATGGAAACAAATGGCCTAGAAAGTCAAGGTTTGGATATTTAGGTATGCAAGTGTCACTAGCTTCACCTTTACTCATCATTTTTTAGTTGATTTTTGGAGGATGCATGAAGTCTTGCAGAAGTCAGTTCTGCAGTGAAACCTGAAGTGTTTTATATATACTTTTTATTTATATGTAATATTCTGGATTTGTTTTTAACATTTTAGTTTTAATGTGCATTTTTTTTTTATTAGGTTTTTATATATGACTATATAGTTACATATATAATTTACAGGTATATTTTCTATATATTTATATACTTCAGAGATATATATATATATATATCTCAACTAAATGAGAATGAGAAAGGTTGCTTTGGCAATTAGTTAAAATAAATTTCGAGTATTTTTATATTTTATTTCTGTTAACATTTAATTTCAAGTATTTTTTAACGGCTTTAGTAATTGTAATTTTGTAATTTTTCTTAGTTTTTTTTTCTTTTAAAATATGTCTGTAGTTTCTAATTTTTATTTTTCTAAGTTTATTTTAGCACATCAATTTAAACTAAATGAAATGAGAATTGTTTCCTTGACAACTAGCAAGTAACTCATTTTATTTTAAGTAACTTTTTTTTTTTTCTTTTATTTTTAACTGTAATAACACTGGTGTAGTGATTCATATTGAGTATTGCAATCCACTAATATTAAAACAATCTTTAAAACATGAAAGGATAGTTTAGTCCGGTCAATGTTGTCAGGAGGGAGAAACACGACCTCTGCTTGACCTCTCATACTCAAACCCTGCAGCATATGCACTAAAATTAGATTATACGACTACACCTTCAGTGGCAGTTTGTCGTGATGGATAAGCTAATTTGGCATCAGAAAAGAAATTTTACCCTTCCAAAGGTTGATCATGCGGTCATTTACAATTGCTTGGTTAAACATCAAACAAATCTATGAAGGTTTTCTAGGTTTGCTCTGACAGAGATGCTGTTCCAGGCCAATCACGTAGTGCTTGGCACCGTAATGTTCACCTTTTTCGGTCATGTGCAGTAACACTAAACCTTTCCAGCCACCTGGTGGCAGTCTCAACAAGCTTCTGTTTCAAGGCCTTTCGCACTCCAGAATCAATCAATATATCAGAGTTCAGCAGCTCTCGCCAATATTCCTGGAATGATATTGCCAAGCGTAGTCAAACATTCATCTGTATCTAGGCCACACGCCGTCAATCCAGACACACACATGCACTCATCTGATCAGCTTTTAATGGCTGTATCACTTCTTTTTGTGTTTAGTTTTCATTTTCATTCCACGTTATTAGCATTGCTGTTTTTAAGTCTCAGATATTACATTATATTTTTCTTTTTACAAAACCTTCCGAAACAATCTCACAGCTTGCACTGCTGCCCACAGAGGTTCGTAAAAATCTCCCACTGGTTTCTGAACCCTCAAAATATCCGCATATTTAGATTTGAACAAAAGTAATAAGTGTTGCTGCATCAGGGCTTGTATATCAGAACTGATTTAAATTTCAAATTTAACAGTGAGCCATATCAAAACAAGATATATTATTCCTTTCTTATAAGACCGATGCTGTGTTTTTTTCTCCCCCTGAAGCAATAAATAAAAAGCAATAAAACAGAAACTTTTAATAAGCACCTTTTATATTCCCCGTAGGTGGCTTACAAAGTGCAAATACATTTCTACTTAAAAATAGACTTGCGTTTGGTTTTAATAGGGAAGAGGAGAATGACAGATGTGCTCACTTAGTAATTGCTCGCAGTCCGCAAGCCGCCGGAGCAGTTAACCTCTTAAACGCTTTCATTTCGAGACATTATTATACTGATATCTGTAATCCGGAGCATTTCGGATACATAAGTCAAGCTGCTTTTCTAAAGAAGAAAATAAGACTTTTTGTAATCACCTGAATGAAGTTTACCAAAAGGCTGGCTCTCTTCAAATTTCCATTTAAAAAAACATCACGCTTTTCTAAAAAGAATTTGCAGCTAGTCATTATGTGCAATGTGATAATGAAACTTCCTTACAGAGAAAGGTCATAAGATGGTGTGATGTGATGAGTCTTGGCTCCGTGTGGTCATCTTTATATTACACCAATATTATAATGATAAAGATGTCATTTAGACAATGTGTGCTATATTTAAAGCTACTAATGTCAGAATACAGTCCTCATTATAAGGGCTACTCAGCTCGGTCCAGTAGAAACGTCCTGTTCCACAAGAGGGAGCACGTGTTAATGTTTCAACACAACTGTCCATTCAGAATTTCAAATCATGCATTGATCGCAACAATCCCGCTATAACGTTTATGCATCTTTTTTGTCTTTGAATGCAAGGAGTTTTTTTATTCTTATATATTAGCTACAAAAGCTCTTTTGCTCTATATATACATATATCAAACAAAAACCACACACATTTGCATTTGCTCTCGTTAACAACCTCTAAATACATAACTATCAGATATTCCTGGTGTTTATTGTAATTTCACACATTGCAGCGCTAAGTCTCTTTATCACTAAGTGCACTGACCAAACTTGCACTTTATGTTTCTTTACTAATATTTAGCACGTTTAACTTGTTTTATGATGTTGTCAAAATATTTTTAAAAGCCGAATAACATTTTAATAGGCATTAGCACTATTTCTAGTGCGCTTCGTTATTCAAGGACACTATCAAAATACACATTCACTCTTTTCACTCCAAACACAAAAAGCTGTGCTTATTCTATTCGTGCGGGTCTTTCACTGCATTTCTGGCATGCATTACGCATTATTGACCAAAAGTTGCAAATCTCATTATATGGGGCTCATTAATGATATGTAACGATTTCGCCGTTTTACGCATCAAACATCTGGCGATGCGCATTGGTTGCTCGTTGTTCTCCTTCCACTTCCCAGACGTTATTGATCAACCCGTTACGTCAGTATTGATAACTTTACCAAACCCAAAATCAAGTGCAATCCCGGGAGCAGCACTAATGCATCTATATGCATCTATATTCTGTTCATATCGCATCCACCGGCTCTAGCGCGCCGCGCGTCCCGTCTAGTTTTCCACAACTGTTATTTTCCTAACATTTTTTTTCCATGTGGAGTGTAATCGTCAACGCTGTTTAACGGGGGGAATCCAGCCCATATATTTATTGTAGCCGCTCTTGAATATTGTGCTCAAGATGGCCGCCGATGTGGGATCGATGTTTCAATATTGGAAGAAATTTGATCTCCGGCGGCTTCAGGTTGGTCCTATTTCTCACCTTTTTTACACGATGCGATCCTATACGCGATAATGCACCTTGCATTTCATGCATTTTCTCTTTTGGTGACTTTAGAGGGACGGGATGGTGGTGTTGCATTGATAGTTATTAGTAATTGATCCTCTTCTGCCTTTTGTTCGGTTCAATCATTGATCAGGAGCGCACAAGAGCAGCGGCAGCAGCCTCACGCACACTAACGCGCTTTAACAGCACATTTCAGGCTATTTTAACGCTTCGTTCACGAGCTCTGTTGGAAACGGAAACTTTTAATGCCTTTCCGAGTTGTGGACTTTAACTTTTTATCAGCCTAATGTGTTTTATTCTAATAGAAATACGGAACGGTGACGCGCGCCCGGCTCGTTCTGTAAAGTGCCGGTTTGTGATCCTCCTCAGACTTTATCAAATAAACAGCTCGTCGGTTTTAGACCTTTAACGTTCTTTGTGTTTATTCATCTCTCGCGTTTTGACTTTATTAGTGTGCTTTAGTAATTATGACGTGGAGCGTAATGAACGTCGCACCGTCGGAGTTTCTGTTTAGGAAAGTTTATGTGTGTATTGTTGACGTCTTTATCTATTATGACAACTTAATAGTACTAAACTTAATAGTAAGTATTCGTGTTATAAAATGTCAGGTTAATGCATGCATATTTACTTGAATATGCTCATGCGTTAACATTATGCCTTGCATGTAGTCTTGGTAACCTGTGCATGTTGTAATTCATTAACTGTACAAAAATAAGTTTTGTTTTAAAATACGATGGCGCGGAATCGACTTTAGATGTACGTTTATGATGAACTCTGTTAAAGATCAAAATCTAACCTTGCTTATGGTGTTGGTGTGGGTATTTGCTGTAAATTGACTTACGATGTCAGGTTCAATGTCAAATGTGAATGTCCAAGATGGTTAAAAGAAGGAAGTCGTTGAAAAAATCTTGTTTCAGTGTCATGTTTTTAAAAATGCAATCTTTGCATTTATGTTTTTATATGTTTTATATAAAACTTTTTTTGAAATGCCATGTTCTACATTTTTTAAATACATTGTATCACTCTAAACATGTGATGTAAAAATGTTACATTTTTGCATATGTTCTGTATTCTATTATTCTATAGCAGTTTTATATATATATATATATATATATATATATATATTCTATTATTCTATAGCAGTTATATATATATATATATATATATATATATATAAAATACACAAAATATTTGTGAATAAATCATGAAAATTTAACACCCCTTGCTATTTTTAGTATTTTCATGAGCAATTTTGCTGTACACTACAGCTACTCTGTATCAGTCTGTCGTATTTAAACGCACACTCCGGTTCCGTTTCAACCGCAGTGTGTACGCTCCATCCACACCGCTTGCGACGCGTCAAACCCAGAACGCTCGCTGACTGTTCGCGCTTCTCGGACTGTGTAATTGCATTCCCTGCTAATGTTTGTAAATCAGCCTCGGCCAGCGCAAGGGCACAGACTCAGCCCTATGATTGATGTTCTGTAACATAAGAAATGACAAGAGCATGCCAAGCCAAGCCGGAGAGGAATCAGATCTGTCTGCGTGTGTGTGTGTGTGTGGCCGATTGTTATTCAAGCCTTTCCAAAGAAGGGCTCCTTGTGTAGGCTGTTGTTGGAGGGTCTCTCTCATTTTTTTGGTTTGTTCTGAATACAGACAGACGGCAACGCCGGGCGCGTTCATATAGAGGTTATCCAAACCCTGAACCTGTTCATGGACAGGGAGAGCAAACATGTTTTCATGGAGAGCTCATCTGGACAAATATCAGATGGTTATTGTCTGGACTGTGCTCAGAATGTTCCTGCTAGGCTGATAAATCAAAACGGTCTTCATAAGAGTAACCGGACTGAGGAGATTAAATGTTAAAGTGTAAGAATTAGTCATTGACAAACACATCGATCGATTGCTAATCTGAATATTGAACTTTTGTATGGGGAGGAGTCACGTTTCTAACATTGTCTACGGTGGCCTTTGGAGGACAAAGAGGTTTTGTGAGTTAGTTGATCTTTTTGTTTTAAGTTGTTAGATGACAGCTCTTTCCATTGACGTTGTTTAATCAGCTTCGAGTTAAACAGTCAAAATCCATCTGTCATCATGAAAAGGCGCACAGCGCTGTGTTATTTCCCATGAATCCGCTGGGCTCCATATATGAATCACACACATTTGCACATCAGAGTTTTTCTTTGTTTCTGGAGTTAGTCTAGGTCACACCTGGTTCAGGTTATTGATGTGCTCACCTGCAGCCTGTGACAGTTCAAGTCGTATTTAATGCGTCGTGAATGCAGCCACCGAATGCTTCCACAGCATCTTTCATCTCAAAGCGGGCTCGCATGTGGGTGGAAGCTAAAGAATATTGTGTTATTGAACCTTTTGTGGCCAATTCCACATCCAGTATGTGATTTTAGTTTGTAGAAGCTATTTATTGAGACCTAATGCATGTCAGAAAGCAAAAATGTTTATATAATCTGCAGTTTATTCAGTTTTATGTGTAAATGTGTTTCGTATAAGAGTTGCATTAGTCATTTGTCCCATTACTTATGGATGGTTTTTTTTGCAGATTGCATTGATTATTTAAAATGCTTAAAAATGCCTTGATTAACTAACTGGTTTTGAATTATGAAATGTGCAAAGGTGTATAGGTGAAGCTGTTTGCTCACAAAACATCCACCTGTGAGTTATTATGTCTCATGTTGCAACAGAGAATGAACAGAAGCAAAGCTATAACTCAGAGCAAACATTCTTAGCTTACATTTAAGCCTTAATAGTTGTTGAGTTTGTTGCCATCTTGTGCACATGCATACTTCAGTTTTATAAATATGTGTCATTTAACAGTTGCATTAGTCATTTTTCCCCCCATTCCATATGGTTCTCTTGCATTTTGCAGATTGCACTGATTAAAACGAATATGCATTGATTAATGGGTTGCAAGTCATAAAATGCACATAGATGTTATTTATGAAGCTGTTTCTCACAAAACATCACCTGAAATTCAGAGCAAACACTGTCAGCTCACATTAAGTCTGTTGTCTTGAGAGTTGCTAAGATTGTTGTTATCTGGTGTGCATGCATATTTTGGACATGTTAACTTTTTAAATCTTAATGAGACATGCATGTGTCATTTAACGGTCGCACTGACCATGTTTCCCATTTTATATGGGTCACTTGTATTTTGTAGATTGCATTGATTATTTAAAACTCTTCAAAATGCATTGATTAATGGGTTGCAAGTCATAAAATGCACATAGATGTTATTTATGAAGCTGATTTCTTACAAAACAACCACCTCAAAGTTATTCTTCCTCATGTTGCAAAAGAAGAAAAGCTATAAATATGAAATTCAGAGTAAACACTGTCAGCTCACATTAAATCTATAGTCTTGAGAGTTGTTACCTGGTGCACATGTACATTTTGGATATGTTAGCTTTTCGACTGTTAATAAGACTTCAATTTAACAGTTGCATTAGCTATTTTTGCCGTTTCAAATGGGTATCTTTTATTTTGCAGATTGCACCGATAGTTTAAAACTCTTAAAAATGTATTGATTAATGGGTTGCAAGTCATAAAATGCACATAGTTTTGTATGAAGCTGTTTTCTCACAAAACATCCACCAAAAAGTGATTCTTCCTCATGTTACAACAGACGAAAAGCTAAGAAATTTAGAGGAAACACTGTCAGCTCACTTTAAGTCTTGAGAGTTGTTACATTTGTTGTTATCTGGTGTGCATGCATTTTTTGGAAGTCAATTTTTTGAGTAAATATGTAGTTTAACAGTTGCATTAGGTATTTTCCCCATTTCATTTCGGTTTTGCAGATTGCATTGTTTAAAACTCGTCAAAATGCATTGATTCATGGGTTGCAAGTCATAAAATGCACATAGATGTTATTTATGGAGCTGATTTCTCACAAAACATCCACCTCAAAGTTATTCTTCCTCATGTTGCAAAAGAAGAAAAGCTATAAATATGAAACTCAGAGCAAACACTGTCAGCTCACATTAAGTATGTAGCCTTGGGATTTGTTATCTGGTTCACATGCACATTTTGGACATGTTAACTTTTCGACTGTTAATGAGACTTCAATGTTGTCATTTAACTGTTAAACGTGTCATTTAACAGTTGCTTTTGCTATTTTTGCCATTTCAAATGGGTATCTTCTATTTTGCAGATTGTACCAATAGTTTAAAACTCTTAAAAATGTATTGATTAATGGGTTGCAAGTCATAAAATGCCCATAGTTTTGTATGAAGCTGTTTTTTTTCTTACAAAACATCCACCTAAAAGTTATTCTTCCTCATGTTACAACAGACAAAAAGCTAAGAAATATGAAATTCAGAGCAAACAGTATCAGCTCACTTTAAGTCTTGAGAGTTGTGACGTTTGTTGTTATCTGGTGTGCATGCATTTTTTGGGCGTCAGTTTTTTGAGTAAATATATAATTTAACAATTGCATTAGGCATTTTCCCCATTTCATTTGGGTTTTGCAGATTGCATTGTTTAAAACTCATCAAAATGCATTGATTCATGGGTTGCAGGTCATAAAATGCACATAGAAAAGTTTGTTGTTATCTGGTTTGCGTGCATATTTTTTGGACATGTTAACTTTTTATACATTTAAGACTTCCATTTTGTTTAAATGTCTCATTTAAAAGTTGCATTAGTCATGTTTTCCCCATTCCACATGAAGGCATTTTGCGCCGTTTGTGTTTAAAACTCTTCAAAATGCATTGATTCATGGGCTGCAAGTCATAAAATGCACTTAGATGTTACTTACGAAGCTGTTTGCTTACAAAAAAATCCATCTTAAAATTATTCTTCCTTATGTTACAACAGAAGAAAAGCTATAAATATGAAACTGAGAGCCAGCAACTGTCTGCTTAGATCAAGTCTGCGTTTTGAGAGTTGCTGTTATGTGGTGTGCATGCACATTTTGGACATGTTTATGTATAAATGTCTTTAACCAGGTGCATTGGTCAGTTTTCCCCATTCCATATGGATGCGTTTTGCACTGATTGTGTTTAAAACTCTTAAAAATGCATTGATTAATGAGCAAGCCCTCTAGTTAGGGATGAAATGTGCATAGGTGCTCACAAAACATCCACCTGAAAGTTATTTTCCCTCATGTTACAACAAAGTATGAACAGAAGCAAAGCTATAAATATGAAATTCAGAGCAGCTTTCATTAAGTATGTAGTCTTTAGAGTTAGGTTTGTTGTTATCTGGTGCGCCTGCATATTTTGGACATGTTAACTTTTTAAAAATTCACGAGACATCGCTGTTAACTCATTTATGAATCCAGTCAGATGCTGTTTATTGCATGCTGTGATGGTCTTTGTTATTCTCCCGTGTGGCCCCGTGGGACGTCGTGTCCACGGCGTCCCCCGAGGGCCCCTCACCCACTCTTGAACTTGGACTCCAGCGAGATCCATAGATTGGGATGGGTGAAAGAGAAAAGATGGAAAATGTTCAGTAGCACATTTAATGTGTCTAAAACTTCAGGTGTATTACAGCTTGGAGTTCAAACGCTGCTTCCCGGACGATCGTTTTTATTCCTCTAACCCCAGACCCCCCTGAACGGAGCGCCACTGCTTGTATTGACCAGCGGACGAATAAGTTCAGGAGAGGGGGGTATCTGCGGCTGACAGTTGATTTATGACCCTCTTTGTCTGTGTTGGTCTGTAGCGGAGCATCTGGCCGTGTCAGATGATGTTTTCGCTGGGGTCTGTGGCTTATGCCTGTCGCTTTGGTTGCTCTCAAATTACATCATTTCATACAGCAGTTCCTGTATTGCCATTAATCCTCAGAGGTGTTTCAGTGATATTCCCTCATGAGCGAGCCTTGTGTTTGAGTCTCGTTGGGAATTCTTCGTAAGAGGGAATATTTGACATCCTCCTGTCTTGATATGAGGCATAGCGATAAGGGTTTTTTTTAGCGGTTTGTGGTGATATTATTTAACTAAAATGTTTAAATGACGAATCATTGTGCATGTGGTAAAATGAGAAATTGCGGTTACACTTCACAGTAAGGTTCCATTTGTTAGCTATATTTTAATGCATGCACAAACATTAACAAGGAGCAATACATTTGTTACAGTATTTATTAATCTTTGTTTACAGAAGTTAATAATACTCATTAAAACATTAATAGATACAGCTTTTGATTTTAATAATATATTAGCAAATGTTGGAATCAGCGTTTACGAAGATGAATGAATGCTTTAGAAATGTTTCATTTTTAGTTAATGTTAATAAATGGATCCTTATTGGAAAGTGTTACCGAAATGGTTTTGCAACTAGGGTTATATTTTTGTTATAGTTGTTTTTTTTTTTTTTTAAATGTATTTTAAGTAATTTAAGGAATAATTTAAACTAATAAGAATAAAATATATTAAATGTGAAATATACATAAATTCGTACATATACGTTAATATATATTTTATATATATTAAAATTTGAGTGTGTGTGTATATATATATATATATATATATATATATATATATATATATATATATATATATATATATATATATATTTACTGAGAATAAATATATATACTGAGTATGTGTATATATATATATATATATATTTATGCTTGTTATTGTAGTATTTAATATTTTTTCATATATATATATCACATATATATATACATATATCAAAAAATATTAAAAACTACATTAACAAGCATAAATTTATATATTTAGATGATAAAAGTGGTTTTCCACATTTATTTGTGAATGAATTATTTGCCAGCTCTCAATTTATTTCTGTTACTTTCTTAGAACATAATTTGTTGCTGCTAGCTTGTGTAAATGATAATGACCTTGTTTGAGACTTGTTATACTGTGAGCTGAAGATGAGAATGACACCGAATGATGCTCCTCATTTAATCTGTTTCCTAAGCGATAGGACACGTCCTCGTAAGAACGGACGCCGGGTTCTTCTAACCTCATAAAAGAGATGACACAGAAATAGACGGGCTACAGGTTTTGGTGCCCTTGGTTTCCACTGGTCTCAGGTCACATGGCCGTTGCCGTGGTAATAATTCACACCAGCCAGATGGCATTTCCGTGGGCGCTCGTGGAAAGGACAGGCCAAAAGGTCCCCGCTAGTCTCTTTTAGGACAGATCTGACCAATAGGGAGCAGGCTAACAAGATCCCTGTGCAAACAGACTGTCCTCTTTTGTCCCAGAGTGTGCAGAGCATTGGTGACCAATATGAAAGCTGATGAAATATGCAGTTGGTACTTTCTTTTTTTATTACAACACATAAATCAAACTATAAGACTGTTTATTTTTGTATATTTGCATTCTAGGTTCTCTTTCCTGTCATTTTTTTTTTTTTTTTAGATTTAAAAAGTTTTCCTGTCCCAGTTTAATGTGCAGAGACTATACAACCATTTGAATACACACAAAATATACTTGTCTAATGCATTTCAAGTGTGCAGTCCTGCTGTTTGTATATGATAGTTTAGTGACATTTTCAAATGTGCATCAATTGAAATCAAGTTTCCTTCAAATGTGACATTAAAACAATTGTTGTTTTTCAGGTAGTTAGCTATTCACCAGTGCTATTTTAGTATAATTTATAGTTACTATTATAGTTTTCGTCAATATTTTGAATTAGTTAAAAAAAAAAAAAAAAAAACGTGAAAACGTTTTCACTTTAATTTTAAAGTTTTAATAATTTTACGTTGTTCTGTCATTTTTATTTATTTATTTTTTTAAATATATTTTATATGTACATTTTTTAAATATTTTTATGTATATTTTTGTTTATTCATTTTTAGTTGTTTTATTACTTAAACTAAACAAAAAATGACAAATATTACCTTGGCAAAAAAATACATAAATAAAAAAGACTTTGCGCATGCAATGCGTAATGTACTCAATTCGTAATGCAACAAAGCTACCCGAGTTTACGTTCATATACTTAGCGTAGATTATTTTTCCGCTTAGAAAAGACATTTGTAGGTTGATTTCGTGAAGAGCTCCTCTCTTTGTTTGTTTATGCAAAACAGATCATGTCATGACATGTTCAGTGGCAGATGTGTTTAGGAAACCTGTTTGGAAACTATAATTATGATGCGCTTTAGCAGTTTTTACTATTGTTATTGAAGCAAACGTTATATTTTTTCATCACTAGAAGTTTTACTCACCTTTCGAGAACCCCAGAAATGTGAAAAAGGGTCCATTGTGGTGCAAAAAACACACTTCACCTTTGAGCCTTAGGCTGTAGCGTACCATCAGTCTTTTGGCTGTTTTTGCAGTTTCGCAGGGAGCACTTTTTGCATGACTCAGGTGTTTGCATGTCATCTTTACACCTCAAAACGTGACTGTAACATCGTCAAACAGTGCCATCACTCCTCTGTGCGTGTGTGGCCTCTTTGTGCTGTAGTTTGCTCAGAGCTTTTCCCCAACCGGCTCCAATTGGCCGTGAAAAAGACTCATTTCAACTCCGTATTCATTCACGGTGGAGGGGGATCTGTGTTTATTGCTGTTATTGTTGCTGTCAAATGCACTGGATCTGGAAACGGTTTAGAGATATTCTGCAAGGCGCTCGGATTTGCAGGGATAAAACGCTGTTGTCGAGAGGAAACCTCAGCAACGTTTACAAACCGGTAACACAACAGAACTACAGACAGTTTATGCTGCGCTAATGCATGACAATCAAATATGATGCTTTAATAGATACTATACACAGGAATTAAATAATAGAATTGAATTGCTTGTTCATAAACTGCTGTTTATTTCCATGAAGATGCATCAAACTCTGTAGAGTTAGTGATCGCTTTTGTTGGAAGATCTGCTAGTGTTTGAGTACAAGTTCAGGACTGATTTGTAAATGTTTGATTGATTCTTTAGATGGGAACTGGATTATTTGTGCTTAATGATGTAAGAACAATTTTTTGCAACGTTTGGTGCACAATTTGGATTAAACTCTTTAAAGTTACACTTTGCCATTGTTAGAAGATCCGCTAGTGTTTACAGGAGTAGTATTGTGTATGTTGTACATTCAGAACTGATTTGTGAATGTTTGATCTGTTCTTTAAATGAGAACCAGCTTAATTGTGCTTTATCGTGATGTAAATGTTTAGCCATTTTTTGTGATATTTTGCTCACAGTTTGGAGTCCCAGCACATATTAATCCACATTTAAGATGCATCAAACTTTTTGAAGATGTTCTTCGCCATTGTTAGAAGATCTGCTAGCAACATTGCTCATTCTAGACTGATTTGAAAGTGTTTGATTGGTTCTTTAGACGAGAACCAGGTTACTTGTTTATCATAACAAATAAAGAAACATCGTAACATAGATTTTAAACATTTTATTTTTTTCCCTCACATTTTACTCACAGTTTTGGAGTCCTGATGCATATAAATTCACATTTAAGATTCATCAAACTCTTTAAAATTACTCTTCACCATTGTTGGAAGATCTGCTAGTGTTTACAGAAGTAGTATTTTGTACGTTGTACATTCAGGACTGCTTTGTCAATGTTCGATTCATTCTTTAAATGGGAACCAACTCAATTGTGCTTCATAATGATGCAGTTGTTCAGCCATTTTTGTGCTATTTTTCTCACAGTTTGAAGTCCCAGTGCATATTAATCCACATTTAAGATGCATCAAACTTTTGAAAGTTACTCTTAGCCGTTGTTAGAAGATCTGCTAGCTACAATGTGAGTTCTAGACTGATTTGCAATGTTTGATTGGTTCTTTAGATGAGAACCAGCTTATTTGTCCTTCATAACAATAAAAAAAACCCCCCACAGATTTCAAACATTGAATTATTTTTTTGCCAGATTTTCCCCTCACTTTTAATCCTGATGCATATTAATTGACATTTAAGATGCATCAGACTCTTTAAAGTTACTCTTCACCATTGTTAAAAGATCTGCTAGTGTTTACAGAAGTAGTATTGTTTATGTTGTACATTCAGGACTGATTTGTAAATGTTTGTTTCATTCCTTAAATGATAAGCAGCTCAATTGTGCTTCATATTGATGCAATTTTTTAGCCATTTTTTTTTTTTTTTTGTCATTTTGCTCACAGCTTGGAGTCCCAGCACATATTAATCCACATTTAAGATGCATCAAAACTCTTTAAAGTTACTCTTTACTATTATTAGAAGATCTGCTAGCTGTTAGTTGTGAATGTTTGATTGGTTCTTTGAGAACCTGTTTATTTGAACTTTATAGCAAACAAAGAAACTTTTTTTTTTTTTTTTTGCCACATTTTGCTCACAGTTTTGGAATTTTGACACATTAATCCACATCAAACTCTTTAAAGTTACTCTTCACCATTGTTAGAAGATCTGCTAGTGTTACCAGAAGTAGTATTTTGTACGTTGTACATTCAGGACTGATTTGCTAATGTTTTTTTTTTTGTTTTTTTTTAAATGAGATCCAGCTCAATTGTGCTTCATAATGATGCAGTTGTTCAGCCATTTTTGTGACATTTTTCTCACAGTTTGAAGTCCCAGCACATATTAATCCACATTTAAGATGCACCAAACTCTGCAAAGTTACTCTTCACCATTTTTAGAAGAGCTGCTCGCTACATTGTAAGTTATGGGCTGATTTGTGAATGTTTGATTGTTTTTTAGATGAGAACCTGTTTATTCGTCCTTCATAACAATCGAAGAAACAGTTGCTATGTTTCCATCCAAAGTTGCACTATTTAACTTATGCACAAAATTGGAATGTCACGTAAAACATTTGCAAATAAATGAGATCGGTCCACTGGTTAGTCAAGTTATGCCATCCCACGTGACATTTTTGATGCGCATGGAGGAATTTATTTAGGAAATGTTTCCATATCATTATTCACGTTCAAAATTTTTCGCTCAAGTCAAAAACCACCTCAAGTGGAGAGCATAATTTATTTTTTTTGTGCATTTTTTTTATGTATTTATTTATTTTTTTAATTTGCCATTTCCATCACTCGTTACTGATGTGATGCTTCAAAATGCATGTAAAAACAGGGCGTTGGAAATATATCAATTGTCACACAGATTTTAAATTGTTTAAACTTAAGTTTTTTTTTAACGTATTACAGTTTGGAGTCTCAACACATTAATCCACATTTAAGATGCATCAAACTCTTTAAAGTTACTCTTCACCATTGCTAGAAGATCTGCTAGTGTTTACAGATTTTTACATGCATTGAAATTTCAGGACTGATTTGTGAATGACTGTTTGGTTCTTTAGATGAAAACCTGTTCATTTGTGCTTTAGTAACACATATTAATCCACATTAAGATGCATGAAACTCTTTGAAGTTCCTTTTTTTTTGCAAGATCTACTAGTGCTTGCAGACTTTTGCGTACATTGCGTAAGTTCAGGACTGATTTGTGGATGTGTTTGTTTGGTTCATTAAATGAGAACCGGCTTCATAATGATGCGAAAATCATTTTAACACATTTTTAAATTGTTTAAACTTTTTTTGTGACATTTTGCTCACAGTTTGGTCTCCTGATGCATATTAATTACGAGGAACAGTGCTTGTGCATGTATGAGGCCATTAGGCATGTGAATCGGGAAATAATGAAATCGACTCGTATGTGTGCGTGTTTGCGCTGACCATCATTAGATTGTTTTGAAAAGCTAATCTGTGTCGAATTAGGCAATTATAAACTCATATTCACCACCGAGAGCTTCCGTCTGTGCTGAGAAACAAACATTTCCATAAGTGTGCACCCTAATGTCTCACCCTTCACACAAAAAAAAGCTGCCTAGAACAATTTCTTATCCATCAGGCTGGCAGAATGGAAATTCCATCTCTCTCTGTGAACCTTCGTCGGAGGAAACAAAGAGGAGAGAAAAGCGTCGAGAAAAGGCTTTTACGGTGTCTGCAAATTGAGTTGTGAAGATCCCAGAGTCACGTTCCCCTCCCGCTCAGCCGACAACATTAGAGGAGAAGTGAAACTGACTCAAGATTTAAGCAGTTTAACCTTCCTCTGTAGAATTAGCGCTCGAGACTTCAAAGCGGATACTTCAGCACGCGGAGAGGAATGATAAACCGGTTTTTGCTCGGCGCCGGGCGCCTATTCACCGAGCGAGAGAGCCGGTCTGTCATAAAACAGCCTCTTAATCGCTGTGACCCTCCTAGGGCTCGATTTTCATACCTGTCCACACTTATTTTCCCCCATTCACCTCCACTGTTCCTGGATTAACCCTCCGTGCATTGCTTTGATAGCGCGGTGCACTTTTTTCCTACGTTGGTGGCTTATTTCTTTAACTACACAAAGCCATTGAGTCGCTAACACTCTCCATGTTACACTGACGTTATTAGCATTGGCCAGTCTGTTTGCTCTTTCACTAGGAGTAGTACGACACTACCTACCAACTACCCACAATACCTTGGTAACTGCATAGCAGTGCCTTGGCGATGACCCATAACAGCCTGAAATCATGGCTGTGGACTCACTTATGATTCAGTCAGATTCATTTGATTCAGTGAACATGCTCAACAAATGCTCAACCATCTTTTCCAAATCGGTTCAACAAAATCATTCAAATGAATCAGCTGAACCTGTTCAAAGGCCTTATTCACTGATTCTTTTTGAGACTGATCAGCTGGACCTGATTCACTGGTTCTTTTGAGAACTGGAACCAAAATTACTCATTCCTGTGTGACATTTTCATTTTTGTAGTAAAATTTACATTATAGCAAAATTTAAATTATTCTTGTTCAAAACATTCAGAACATAATACAGAAAATATAATGTTCATAATGTATGTTGAACATTGATATTAAACTTCAGCATGTTTTACAAATTGGTTCATATGAATCATTAAAACAAATCAGTTGAATCTATTCAGAGAACCAATTCACTGATTTTTTTTTTTTTTTTGAGAAAACTGAAGGAAAACATCTTTTTTCATGTGATGTTTTTAAAATTCCCTTTTTGTATTAAAAATTACAAATTATTCCTGTTTTTTTTTTTTTTTTTTTTTTTCCCTTTCTTTTTTGTGATCTAGGTTATAGGTCATGTTATATTTTGTTGTTTATTGTTCCAAGCATTACAAAATATTGTTAACATAATATTTTCAATAATGTTGTAGTTGCTAACAATATTTTCAAATCCATAACCCTATATATTAAACTTCTTTTGCAAATAAATAAAAAAAAATCATTAAAATTAATCAGCTGAACCTGTTCAAAGATCTGATTCACTGATTCTTTTGAGCCCTGATTCACTGATTCTTTTCGAGACTGATCAGCTGGACCTGATTCACTGATTGTTTTGAGACTTGGAACCAAAAGAATCACTCATTCTTGTGTAACATTTTCATTTTGTAGTAAAATTTACATTTACATCTAGTAAAATCTTTGATTGTTTTTGTTTATTTGTGTTTTTTTTTCTGTTTAGATTATAGGTTATGTCCTATTTTGTTGTTTTATTGTTCCAAAGGTTAAAAAAAGGTTAGAAAACATAATATAGAAAATAAAATATTGTTCATAATATTTATTGTTGAACATTAATATTAAACTTAAGTGTGTTTTGCAAATTGTTTCAGCTGAATTATTAAAAAGAATCAGTTAGGTCTATTCAGAGAATATGATTCACTGAATCTTTTGAGAACTGAAGGGAAACATTTACATTACTATGTGACGTTTTTACATTTTTATTTCTGTAGTAAAAATTACAAATTATTCCTGTTTATTTATTTATTTATTTTTTTGTGATATAGGTTATATTTTGTTCCAAGCATTACAAAATATTGTTAACGTAATATTTTCAATAATGTTGTAGTTGCTAACAATATTTTCAAATCCATAACCCTATATATTAAATTTCTTTTGCAAATAAGTTCAACAAAATCATTCAAATTAATCAGCTGAACCTGATTTACTGATTCTTTTCGAGACTCATCGGATGAACCTGATTCACTGATTCTTTTGGGATTTGGAACCAAAAGAATCACTCATTCCTGTGTAACATTTAGATTTTTTTTCTAGTAATATTTTTAATCATTCTTTGAAGGTTTTTTCTATTTACGTTATAGGTTATGTCATATTTTGCTGATTTATTGTTCCAAACAATAAAAAAAAACAAAAACATAATATTGTTCATAAGTCTTAATGATGTTCACAGTCTTATGTCAGTGTTCATAATTTTGTTGTTAAAGATCACTTGAAAATCCCTAACCTTACTAAACTTCAACATGTTTTGCAAATCAGTTCAACTGAATCATTAAAAAGAATCAGTTCAGCAGAGCAATCCGTTTGCGATTTGACTAGAATCACCAGAAGCTGCATGAATTAGTCATAAGCGCCACACTTACGGAGATTTGCATTGACAGATCACACCGCTGACCCTCACGTGTGTGTGTTTGAGGTGCCACACACACACACAGAGCTAAACCATGACAGGCACTTCCTGTTTAAGCCGGTTCCTCCTCTAAATCCTTAACGACGTCCCAAAAGCACAGATCCTCAATTTTTTCCCCATCGATCCACACTGGAGTCTGATAGTTCGTCATGGCAATGAATCTCTGCATTTTCATATTAATACCCGGCGCGCTCACACTCTCGGGGACGGCGATGGTCTCGGCACTTCAGTAAATAATGAGGTTTTAACAAAACTTCGGGGAGACATTAGTCTACCGCACCGGCGAGGTAAAGGCCCGGCTCTCGATGTCCGCCTAAACCCGATAGCGGCCCCATAAACCAGATCGTGAGGGAAAGAGAGCGGGAGAGAGAGCTAATGGCTCATCTGTTGGAGTATATAGCTGTGTCTTCTGCCCGCTGGCAGCCGAAGCCGAGCGAGTGAGGCCATATTGAGCTGTGTACCTGTACGGCGGCCCTCTTTATTTGTTTTGACTGTCTGATGGCAGATGTATTGAGCACCGGCCTTTCTTGTTCATTTTACAGAGGCCTTATTGAATCCTCTCCATTCTTCTTCTCCTGCTCTCTCCGTGCCTCTTTTATATCAGCCAGTTCTTCAGTCACCATAATTCAGCTCTCTATTGTCCATTCTGCCCTTCAGGGATAAAGGAGACCCCATGATTGTGTATGTGTGCGTCTGCGTGTTTGTGTGCGAGTGGCTGCACGTGTAATGTGTTTTTCATCTTTCCCACCCAGTGAAGTAGCACTAAAAATCACTGCATCATGCAAACACAATATAGCTCACAAGAGCGTCAATCAGGTACAAAAATGACTAGTGTTTGGTAAGGAAATCGCAACCATTGCAGAGAAAAAAGATTTTTTGCTCAGAAATTGCTTGTAAATTTCACAAATAGTTACACAAAATGCATTAAATTGATCAAAAGTGACAGTAAAGACATTTATAATGTAACAAGAGATTTCTATTCTTTTTCACATTTCCACAAAAATATGAAGCAGCTCAACTGTTTTCAACATTGATAATCAGTGTTGGGGGTAACGCATTACAAGTAACGCGAGTTACGTAATAATGTTACTTTTTTCAAGTGACTAGTAAAGTAACGCATTACTTTTGAATTTCTAAGAAAATATTTGAGTTACTTTTTTAAATAAGTAACGCCAGTTACTTTTTTCCCCATTTATTGATTGACAAGTCTCCTGTCGGAAATTGGGAGTAAACGTGATGTTACTGTATTCTAGACTAAATGTGAACATCCATTAATTCATCTCACTTACAAAAAACAGATTCAGTATTCATCAAAATGAATAAAAACAATGAAATGCAAACTCAGAATATGACACAACCCTGCAATAATGAAATATGTTAAATAAAACAAATATCCTTTATGTATTTAATCCCATTTTATTAACCAGTGTCTTTGCTGCTGACCTTCGATGATGCAATTCAACCATACTAATAAGCAAAAATTACTTTAGATAAACTAACATTTGTGCTTCATTTTTTTTTTTTAAAGCTGAAGAGTGATCTCCTGCATACTTTTCTTTCGGCCTGAAGTGAATTCATTTCACTTTTGGTGTAAAAGGGCTTTTACATTAGAATTGTTTTATATTACAAACAAAGAAGCAAGCCCTGCCCGGAATTAAAAAGTAACGCAAAAGTAACGCAACGCATTACTTTCCATAAAAAGTAACTAAGTAACGTAATTAGTTACTTTTTCAGGGAGTATCGCAAAATTGTAATGCATTTCTTTTAAAAGTAACTATCCCCAACACTGTTGATAATAATCATAAATGAGTCTTGAGCAGAAAAGCAGGATATTAGAATGATTTCAGAAGGATCATGTGACACTAAAGACTGGAGTAATGATGCTGAAAATTCAGCTTTGATCAGAGGAATAAATTATATTTTAAAATGTATTCAAATAGAAAGTGGTTATTTTAAATTGTAAAACTATTTCACAATTTTCGTGATTTTACTGTAGTTTTAATTAAATAGATGTGGCCTTGGTGAGCAGAAGAGTCTTCGCTCATAAACATTTTAAAATCCCAAACCCCTGAGTTACTTAGTATACATCAAAGCGCAGTGGCATTGTTTTTGTGTAAAGCTTGTATTATATAAACAAAATCACATTTCTTGCATGTTTGGTGGCATGTAGCGTGTATTAAATTTGCATGTAATGCATGCGCTTCCCTGCTAAGCGAATCGAAATGCGGTTTATCCATAGTCTGTCGCCTTTTTTGAATTGTCATTTCTAGTGTTTACATAACGGCTTCAGAGAGAAACAGAAAATCAGCTCTGACTGGAACCAGTGGGACGCCTCGACACGCCAAAGGGCAGTTTAGATACAGCCACACAGGGCCACACGCAGATGAAACGCTCTTAGAGATCCTTGCTTTCATTTTTGCATCTCTTTTAATTAGTCAAACTGCTTCAAATCACGTGTGAATGCAAGTTTAACCGTTTGCTAGTGTGTTTCGTGAAGCGTATTGCAAGAAACAGGAAGTTGATATGGATTACAAATGTGATCTTTGATGATACTGACGTTATTACGTGTGCTTTTCCAATGTAATTTGGATTTGGGAAGTTATCCGGAGTCGCCCAGGAGCTCTTTGACGGATGATGGAATCGTTTTTCATCCCGGGATGATTTTGATCAGTGCGCCGGCGAATAGATTGTGCTCGATGACACCGTGATCATCTCCGCCGGTTTATTAAGCAGCTCCAGGCGTTCGTTCCTCGTTTTTCCGAGTCTGGAAGTGCTTCCTGAACTCTTTAATATGAATTAACGGCGGGGTCGTGCTTTTCACATGACAGCGGTGGTCTTTCTTGGCGTTTTTGGGGCGTTTTTTGACTGTAGTAATTAAAAAAAAATAAAGACGGGAAGAACAAAGCGTCGAATTGAATCGTTCCTGTTCAATTCCCCTTGTTAGTAGCTTACCGCATTCCCCCCTCTCTCGCTCTCTCCAGATGAATTTTATGTTTTTTCTTCTCGCTTTCTCTCCGTGGTTTTCCCCAGACAGGTTCCACAGTGTTTTAGAGGGGATGGATTTAATTGCTCTGTGGGGATTGGTTGGCGGTGCTGGGCCCGGCTGTTTAATTAGTGTACCCTGCCGGGATTGGTTTAATGCTTCGTGATCTTGAAATTGTCTGATTGTTCAGCCCTCTAGGGACCCCCTCTCTTTCTCTTCTTCCTCTCCCCTCTCTCTCCGTTCATTCTCCATCTCCGTGCCCCTATCGAGAGCAGCAGGTTTTGCTAAACGCCGCTGCAGGCCTTACTGGAGAGGGCAGGAGCTGGCCGTTTCCCTCGGGCCGCGCCGACAGGGTGTAAATGTGAGATGAGGGTCATCGCGACGGGGTCTTGCTCTCCAGCCACTGCTCTGATCTGTTCGGCCACTTGTCCCGAAACACATGGGATGATAATGGTCTCTGTACTTGTACTGTAGGAATTCCTACTTGTCTGCAGTAGCCAGGCCAATGATGTTGTATTGGCCTTTGTAGTAAAGTCACATGATCTTCCCGGTAATTGCATTATCTGGTAATCGCAGCATTGTGTCACTGCATATTTGCATAAAAATTCAATTTAATCTCAATCGTCAGTGGTGTCTCATTGAAAATAAATGACTTGAAGTTGCTTTGACACCTTCGGAGTGAACGTCCCATATGGATTGTACATGTTTCTCTAAGTCCAGGTTTTGCACAGTGCTATTGTTAACTAGGGCTAGTTAATTAGGGCTGCCAAACGATTAATCGCGATTTATCGCATACAAAATAAAAGTTTGAGTTTGCCTAATATATGTGTGTGGACTGTGTGTAATTATTATGTATATATAAATATAAACACATTCATGTATATATTTAAGGAATATTTGCAAGTATAAGTTTTTATTATAATTTTCATATAATTTATGTTATATATAAATAAAAATATTTTGTACACAAATAACATATTTCTCCTAAATATATACATTAATTTGTGTGTATTTATATATATATATATATATATATATATATATATATATATATATATATATATATATATATATATATATATATATATATATATAATAATTACACACAGTACACACACATATTTTAGGCAAACTCAAACTTTTATTTTGTAAGCGATTAATCACGATTAATCGTTTGACAGCCCTAATATATATTATACATTATATTTATAAATGCTGCCTTGGTAACTAATTGAAATAAAATAAGTTTAAGTTGAAGTATAAAAATTACTAAAATTAAATCTGAAATAAAAATACAGTTAAGTAGAAAAATTTTAATATTTTTTTCTACTTTCTACTATTATTTTTTTAAAGGATAAATTCTAAAAACAAATATATAGATATTAGATAGAAAAAAACTTGAAAGTGTGTTTTTGTACTAAAGTACTAAAATTACTAAAACTAAATATCAAAAATGAAAATCAGAAAATCTGAAATTTTTTCTTGGTAATTAACTGAAATAAAAACGAGTTTTAGTAATAGTAATAAAATTAATAAAACTAATACTAAATTTAAAAAACAAAGCTAAATAGAAATATTTAAAGAGCTAAAAGAAAAAAAAAAACACATAGTAACTAAAATCTAAAATAAAATAAAATAAAATAAAGATATTATATGGGAAAAATGTAAATAAAAATTAAAATTGTTCCCTTGGCAACTAACTAGAAGAAAATAATATTATTCTGAAGTACACAAATTACTGAAATTCAAGCTAAAATAAAAATAAAGCTAGAAAAAATAAAAAATAAAATACAGATATTAGCAACTAACTGACATAAAATGTGTTTGAATTGAAAACTAAAAGTAAAACTTAAATAAAAATGAAAGTTAGTTAGTAGTTAAAGTTGAACTATTAAAATGAACTATTAAAATGAAACACTAAAATGACAAAAAACTAATACTAAAATAAAAATAAAGCTAAACAGAATAAAATAAAATAATAAAATTGACAAATAATAAAACATAAACTAAAATAAAAATGAAAACTGATGTTATTCAAATGAAGCCTACTATTAACTATTAAAAAAATAGTATATTTGTATTTGAATAGACCTAAAATCGTAAGAGATTGTGAACTGTATGAGACTGTATTGCACAATGCAGTGCAATTAACTTGACCTTTCAAGCCCACTGTGATGAATGAACCAGAAACAGCACATTTGTTGTGATTTTAACAGGGTTTTTTTTACACAATATTGGATTAAAAATGCAAAAGTATTTCTGCGGTAACTGCACATCACTCGCTGAATCAAGCACGCAACGTTGAGACCACGTGTCAACAATGTGGCATACAACTGTGTGAAGTGTTTAGCACCGCATACTGTTTCACACACTGAGCCTTATCCATCAAACACAAGCCAAGTGAATGAATGGAAATTGTTTGCAAAACCTTAAAGGGGTAGTTCACGCAAAAATGAAAATCTGTCATGATTTACGTTGTTTTGAACCCCATTAACGTGATCAAAAACCTCCAAAAAATCTTTTGTTTTCAACAAAGCGAGTTCTGCAGGTTTAGACTGACATGAGAGCGAGTAAACTGCACACTTTGTATTTTCTAAATCGTCACACTCGATTGCAAGCAACGGTTTTTGTAATCATGAATAAGGTCCAGTATTATATCTTTGCTCTCTCCCAGTTTCTTTAGCTATTAGTCTTTGCCATTGCTACTGCTCTTTTGTCAGGTTTGGTTGGCTGTGAAGCAGGGCTTTTAGTCTTAGACACAAAATATCACGGGTGCTGGGCTTGATTCTTGTAGCGTGCACTTGGCTAAAGAATGTAAGTGTAGTTTTGTTGACGCGTCGCAGAATCGTTCACATTATCTGCGGGTTTCAGTGCATCTAATGTGATACCTGCACAGGTTTGGTTATTGTGCAGAGATGACCGATGTTACTGCAACAGAGGGCTGTACCACACAAAATGCCTTTGTAAAATAAGAAAATCAATGAGGAGAAAATCAATTTGGTGAAAATACAATTTGCCTTCCAAAAGCATGACTGGATGAATGTGTTGGCGAAGCTAAAGCCTGCTGCTAACTCAATCATCTTACACTGAGCTCAAACATTTTAATGGTTTGTTTTGAAATTTTTCTAGATCTTTCTCTCAAAAGGGAACGCTTTTTGTGCCGGTGGCTCCGGTGTTTCGCTGTTTATGTATCGACAGGTTATTTTCCATAGAATATAAGCTATTATTTTGGCTTGACGGCAGCTTCTATATGTGGGAAATCTGTGGCGCTATAAATCAATGTCATTTCAGTTGAAGCGTTCACAGTTCTTGGAGCAGTCTGTAAATACAGGAGCGCTCTGTATGGTTTCCGTCGGCACTGAGCCGGAAATGATCAAAGCGCCATATGAAGCATCTTTAGTTGAGATAGACTTCTGACCTGTGCATTAATCCCAGAATGCTCTTCTGGGGAGCCTCTTCACAGCCGTTCCTCCGCCAGCGGCGCGAGCGCCTCCGTCCCTTTTGAAATACTGTCTGCTGATTATTATATTCAACAATAACTGCTGGAGTGATGTCTGTCCTCCGTAGGGTTTAGATTAAAATCACCTCTTGCAACTCGTTTTTCAATCTGACCCCATTCCACACATTTCCATGGCTCTGGGCTGGAAAATTGTTTTTGCAATGGCCTCTTAAACCTGCTGGTCTTGAACCACTAACATCAGTGGATGGGATAACGTCTTCACCATGGAAATTTTCCAAACCAACAACACTAGTACCATTACAATCTGTCTACGCTGGCGCATTTTCAAGCCACTTTATTTTCCCCATGCGTCTGAAGAAGAAAAAAAAAAAGTTGATTGGTTATTTATTTATTTATTTAAAGTATCTTTTTAATTTAATAATAACAATAACAATAATACTAATAACAACAATAGCAATTTATGCTCATATAAATTCACATAAATTTTATTAAATGTAATTTTATTTACGTATACTGTATATGAATCACTAACTTTTGATTACTTCAATATTTATATAATTTTTATTTTAATTTTACATTTTTAGTGACTGCTTTTGTGTTTTTCATTGTAATTGTAAAGTTTTAGCAATTTTTTGTGCTTTATTTATTTATTTATTTTAAAAAGTTTTTTTAAAAGTTTTAATTTTCGTTGTAATGTTACAGTTTTTGTAATTTTATTAAGTGAATATTTATTTATTTATTTATTTATTTATTTATTTATTTATGTATTTTAATTTAATTGCGGTGTTTCAACTTTTTAAATTTAATTAGTTACCAAAGAACATTTCTAATGATCTAATTTATATTTACATTTGTCATTTTATTTGCATACTATGTGAATTCATTACTAACTTTATTTTTATTTTTATTTTACATTTTTAGTGACTGTGCTTTTGTGCTTTTCTTTGTAATTTAAAGTTTTAGTAATTTTATGTGCATATTTATTTTTTATTTATTTATTTAAAAAGTTTCAATTTTCATTGTAATTTTAAAGTTTTATGTGCATGTTTATTTATTTTAACTGCAGTGTTTCAGTGTTTGTCAATTGATTACTTTGATTTATTTTTTTGATAATTGTATGCGCATTTATTTATTTATTTATTTATTTATTTTAATTGCAGTGTTTCAGCTTTTTAAATTTCATTAGTTGCCAAAAGAACATTTCTAATAATTTAATTTATGTTTACGTTTTTCATTTTAACATTTTATTTACATATTAAATGTGAATTAATTACTAACTTTTATTTGACTACTGTTATATTTAAATTATTTTAATTTTAAATTTTGATTACTTTTATTTGATTTTTTTATTTAATTAATTTTCATTTTAATATTAAAGTTGTAGTAATTTTATTTATTTTATTTATTTTAATTGCAGTGTTTTAGCTTTTTAAATTTAATTAGTTGCCAAAAGAACATTTATGATTTTCCAAATTATGTTTACATTTTTTAAAATCTGATTTTTATTAACCTACAATTTTTGTGCTGGGACATGTTTGTTTGTTTGTTTGTTTGTTTGTTTGTTTGTTTGTTATTTTTAATAAATAAAATAAAAATAATGATAATATGAGCACTTTTGTATTTTATTTACATATACCATATTTAAATTGATTGCTGAATTTAATTTAATTTTTTAATTTAAACAATTTTGAATACAGCCAGATTACGTAATCACGTTTAAATTAGTGTTCTTTTTTTAGGTTTACTTTGGTCAAATATGTTTTAAAAATTAGGAAAAAGCTCATAAACAAAGACTGTAATGCACCTTATTTCTCTGAACATTATGTAGTGCTATTGTTCAGCCGTTTTTTATGCACTAGTATGCGTAAGTGTAGTTTGTAGGTAGAGCAGCACGGGCTGATGAGGGGTAATTTACAGCGGTGAATTGTGTTAATGGCTAAAATGAGTAGTTGTAGCTGTTGTGAGGTTGGTGTGTTCTCAGCTGGAGTGTGTGAATATGAGAGCGGTTCCTCCCCAGTGGTCCTTCCATATGAACGACACCAGCTCAAATTAGACTTTTGCTTGCTCAGCTGCACCTGCTAGAAGGACATGGGCAAAGCAATCAAAGTGAACGAAAAAATCTGATGTTATGTAATGTTGTGTGTCCCCTCTCTGTGTGTGTTTTTTTTTATTTATTTTTTTATTTTTTTTTTTTCCCTGCGTGTTGTTACATGGCCGCTGGGATTGCCCTCTGCGCTGCTGTTTGAGTTATGTGCACACTCACCTTGATAGAGGGAGATTGTAGCGTTTGTAAAGGGCGACTCCAGACGGGACGACTGCCCTTGAGTTTAGCTCAGTCACTGCCGGGACGGTTGACCTCCGCCGTTGTGACACCAGACATCAGACGCACATTAAGCCTTTTGTCTCTCTGAATGTACACACAGAGTAGGTTGTTGTGGGTTTCAGTTTGTGTGGGTTTGTTTTTGGCATTCAAATGAAAGATCTTGCATTCAGTGATTCAGTATGCATCATTTTTCCAGTTCAGAGATTTTTTTTTAACTCTTTGATCAGATTAATAATTGTTGGAATACATTTTAGAGAAACACAGTTAAGAGCTAAGACACTAAGCATTTTAGCATATGCTAAAACTGCTGCTTCAAAATCTTTATATTTTTTAAGTCGCCTATTTGCATGTTTGCACGTGGTAAGAAGCATAATGCTAGGTGTTTTATCTGTTGGTGCTGAGTAGCTCCACCCACACTGGATTCTCATTGGTCCAAAATCATGTAAACAGTTTAAAATAACTGTATATCAAATCTCACATGTGTTCGGATTAGCTTTGATTGTCTCTTTCAGTTTGCTTTAGTTCCATTGTTATTCTATTATATTCTATTATTATATCATGTTATTTGTTAATATTTTGAATTAGAATTTTTAATTTTCCATTTTAATTTTAGTTAAAATTGTTTTTTGAATTTTATATACTTTTGTAATTTTATAAATTATTTTTTTCAATTTTAGTAATTTTATTACTTAAATTTTACATTTTAATTGGTCGTCATTGCAACATTTATTTTTTGTATCTGTTATTTATCTGTTTTATATAGTAATAATAATTAATAATAATAATAATAGTAATAATGCCGCTTGTTTGGAGGGGGGTGTATTTTATTTATTTATTCATTTGAATAATCTATTTTATTTAATTTATTTGATATAATAACAGCAACAACAACAACAATAAAAATAATAATAAATAATAATAATAGTGCTTGTTTTGGGGTGTGTGTGTGTAATTTATTTATTAATTTAAATAATTAAAAAATGTATTTAATAACAGCAACAACAACAAAAAAACAACAACAACAACAACAATAATAGTGCTTGTTTTGGGGTATGTGTACTTTATTTATTTATTTATTTATTTATTTAAATAATATATTTTATTTAATTTATTCAATATAATAACAGAAAAACAGCAACAACAACTATAATAATAATAATAATAATAATAAGAGTGCTTGTTTTGGGGTATGTGTGTGCTTTATTTATTTATTTATTTTATTTAATATAATATAGTAACAACAACAATAACTAATAATGATAATAATAATAATAATAATAATAATAATAAGAGTGCTTGTTCTAGGGCATGTTTGTATATTATTTGTTTATTTAAATGATCTATTATTTTTATTTTATTTTTTATTTACACGGACTGAATGCAAATTGATCTATTAATTTCAGCTTATAGCATGAAATTATTTTTTATTTATTTTTAAATTTACATTGGATGATCAAATATGTTCTAAAAATTAGGAAATGGCTAATAAATGAAGACTGTTTTGTACTTTATTTAAAGGCAACGTTTCTAATTTTCATTTAAATTTTTCATCTACAATTTATTAGTATACATTTTTGTTTTATTTCAGCTTTCAGCTTCAATTAACAAAAATGGTTCTAAACAGCTTTATCGTAGTTTTAGTTAAGAATAACAACACTTAAGTTTGCACGTTAAAATGTCAGTGGAATAACAGTAGTTGTGCTTATTTTAGTTTGAGTCTGGCTGTTAAACGAGTTAGTGTAGATGCATATGTTAGCACTCCATTGAAGGTTGAGAGGTTCATTCTCAAGGCTGATGTTTGACTACACATACAATACGTTATAAAAGATCATGAATGGTGGATGACTGTATTTATTGACAGTACAGTACTTTTGCATCATGTGTGGCCTTTGAAATGTTATTCACAACACATTTAGCTCTCATAATGATTTCAGTGGGAAGTGGTGTAGGGAGGGACCTGATTTTATCCGTTGTGAAACATGTTAGTCTGTGATATTATCGGTTAATTGGAAGCCCACTGCTGAGATGATAGGAAAACCTTACGCAATGCTTTCACAATCTTACTACTAGCCACAATTGCACACTTGAGGTTTGGTCAACGGGATCACCAAGGAGATGGTCTCATGACGACAAAATTGTTGCCAACCGCCGGCACCCCCTCCCTTCCGCTCTTTCCTGGAAGAATGATTACTAAACAGGTTGGGCTGGTGCTGATGGTGCAGTAATTGTGTGTGTAATGATAGCAGGTCGAGTATTGAGTGGCGTACGGCGAGGGTCTAATCACAGGATGTTGTGTGGGAGAGGCTTTTGGACTCTTCGGGGGTTTAACAGATTAGAAGCGGGTTTATAAATTCTGAGCGGATATCGTGATCCTCGAGTATGTGGAGACCCAGAAATTGTTGTGGTAGATGAACAAGGTTCAACAGGAGAAAGATTGAGACGGGTTTCACTGTAGAGTTTGTTAGTTCAGTAGATGGTTGAACTGGATAGAGATGGACGCTACGTATAAGTCAAGGATAACATGCCTCCAAAATGGGAATTACAAGGAGTGAATTTCAAAGGACATCACCAGTATTTACATGAGCTGAAGGATAATTTCCGTGGCTGAATCTTAAAAAATGTGTCAAAGCTATATAAAAATAAATAAATAAATAAAATAAAATAAATGAATAAAATAAAAAATGATAAATAATATAAAAAAATAATAAAATGAAATAAAAAATAAATAAATAAAATAAAATAAAATAATAAAATAAAATAGTGTTTACATGAGCTGAAGTATAATTTCCGTGTCTAAATCTTAAAAAATGTGCCAAAGCTATTAAAATAAATAAATAAATAAATAAATAAACCAATAAAAATAAAAATAAAATAAAATGAAAAATAAAATAAAAAATAAACAAAAAAATAAAAGAAAAAATTGTTGTGGTAGATGAACATGGTTCATCAGGAGAAAGATTGATTTGGGTTTCACTGTAGAGTTTGTTTGTTCAGTAGATAGTTGTGCTGGATAGAGATGGAGATTCCATTTAAGTCAAGGATAACATGCCTCCAAAATGGGAATTACAAGGAGTGAATTTCAAATTACGTCACCAGTGTTTACATGAGGTGAAGTTTAGTTTCTGTGGCTTAATCTTAAAAAAATGTGCCAAAGCTATATATATATATTAAATAATAATAATAATAATAATAATAATAATAATAAAATAAATAAATAAAAAAAAGAAAAAATAATAAAAAAAAACAATAAAAAAAAAAAAAAAAAAAAAGAAAATATATATATATATATATATATATATATATATATATATATTATATATATAAAATAAATAAATATATAAATAAATAAATGAAATAATTAGTGAAAAATTAATTAATAATTACTGAAAAAAATTAGAAACATAATAAAAATAAATGAACAATAAAATAATAATAAAAAACAAATATAAAATAAAATGAAAATAAAAAAAATAAAATGTAATATTTAATATTTAATTACAAATAAAATGTACAAAATAAATAATCTAAAAATATTTAATAAAAAATACTGTTAAATGTAAATTTCTTAACTTAAATACATTATTATATTGAATCATAAATTGAATCTGCATAAATTTATTTAGAACTTAAGGGTTTATGAGCTCCCAGTGTGAATTGCAGCATGAGTAATAACTGTTAAAGGCTTTCTTTATGCTGTTGTTGTTATCTTCATTGTTAGTTATATGTCATGTGGTGATGTTAAAAGCCTTTTTTTCCCAATTTAATGGTGCATTGATGATTGTCACCATTATTGAAGTTTGTGTGTCTATTTAAACTATTGCACAAATTGTCTTCGATTTGCAACATGTTCTCTTCTGTAGAGGCAAATATTGCTTTGTTTGCTGCACACAAAAGTAATTTTCAGATTTTTTTACAAAACAAAAACTTTTATTCAGAATTAAAATGACCAAAAGTGACAGTAAAGACGTCCATTACAAACTCTCTATTTCAAATAAATGCTGTTCTTTTAAACTATTTAAAGAATCCTAAAAAAGATGTATCATGTTTTCATACACACAAAAAAAGTCAACATTGATAGTTGATTAAAAATATTTCTTGCATAGCAAATCAGCATATTAGAATGATTTCTGAAGAATCATGTGATACTGAAGACTGCAGTAATGATGCTGAAAATTCAGCTTTGCATCACAGGAATAAATTACATTTTAAAATATATTTAAATGGAAAACAGTTATTTTAAATTATAATAATATTTCATAATTTTTACTGCATTTTTGATCAAACAATTGCCAAGCAGTTGGTAAGCATAAGAGACTTCTTTCAAAAACGGGGAAAACTAAAAATCAAAGAACTTTTGAACAGTTGCATATAGTGAACAAATAAAATAATAACTGGTAATAAAGCAATGAAAATCACTATGATCTGGTGAATGTTTTTGATTGGCAGCAGCAGTTAGCATTCAGACTGATCTGTATTCTTACTCAACATGAATGGAAATGTAAATTTTAGGCATTTATCCACATTTGATGTTGCCTTCTGCCCTCAAGACATTATAATATTGTACACTATCACTCTTAATATGAGCTGTTGTGCAGCGTTTATAATCTGCCATCACTAGCATCACATTCGGCCATTTGTTTAGATGAAATGTGATGAACGGGAACATCACGTCTAGTTTTTAAGGCGTAATAACACTAGTCGGTGTGGCGTGGGAAGCGCTCTTATTCCCAGCCCTCCCGTCTCACCCGCAGCTGGCTCTCGGACAAAGGCCAAGAGCGGCGGCCGTCTAGACGCGTGGCATCATTAACCCGCGCTGACCCTCGCTGATGAATTCGTCCTCGCATCCCGCCAGCAGCCCACCGGTGGCTCGGCCCTGCCGGCTCGAACGGCCCCCCGTCCCTCCGCTGACCGTTCTTCAGGGGCCCCGGATGGTCCATTAAGAGTAGCGGCCTGCATAAATTGAGGTGAGGTGGCCGCAGAGCCTCGCAGCCTCCTGAATAATTCAAGACGTCTGGGCCGCGGTCTGGCCGGGGCCTTGAGGGAGAGCGCGCACGTCTGTGTGTGTGTTTGCGTGGCGGATCAGGGGTTAATAACAGGTCTGCAACCCTTGTGTCAGCAGCTGTGCCCTCCTCATATGAAAGAATCCTGTTCTGTTGATTAGATTTTTCGAAAGGGATCAATTTTTAATCAGCAGAGCATCTGACTAGGGTCAATAATGGCGTCGCGGGGAAGACAGTTGCCGGACAGCCGTCTTTATTTACAGGACTGTTTGTCTTTTTACTGTATGCAGATCTCCGCACTTCACTGCAGGGCTCGCAAATTAGCAGGACTGTTGGAGTTTGTCTTTGTCGCTTTGGTTTTGCTGTGCTTTTATTATGTAGGATGGCGGAGAAGTGACAGGGAAGTGCAACAGCTTTCCTGTAACTTTTTGTTGAAGCCAGCTCTGTTATGCATCTTTATACCGCCATAAAATTTTTATTGCACTACAGGGAAGCCGTAATGTATTAAATAATGAGCGAGTCGTAAACATTGTTTCTCCGATTCTTCTGGAGTTTTGGGTTTGTGGCTGTCAAGCATGTATGTCAACCTGGACGCAGATAGTATAATGTCTTGGAGAAGTTAAATGTGTAAAAATGCAGTGAAGTGCAGTCTGCTGTTGGATTTCCATATTATTTTTAGCCTGGAGTAGCCAGCTTGGCCAATAACAGTTCTTTTACTAGCTTTAAGGTTTCCCTGTGGTTTTCTGCCAGAATTAAAGTTCTGTAGCTTAATGCTTGAAACCAAGGAAATTGAATTTTTTTTTTTTTTAAGTATGTTTCTTATCACAATAGTAATTTATGGATTTGTTTAATTTTATTATTTAAAGAATAATAAATATTTTTGGAATTATTATTATTATTATTATTATTTGTATTATAATTAATAGTAGTAGTACTAGTAGTAGTAAATAATATTTATTTTACAATGCATTTATTGCAGAAGTAAATTATTTATTGATGTTCATTTGTTATAATTAACATTGTATTAATAATAATAACAATAATAATAATAACAATAATAACAATAATAATAATAATAATAACAACAACAACAACAACAACAACAACAACAACAACAATAATAATAATAATAATAATAATAATAATAATAATAATAATTATTATTATTATTATTATTATTATTATTATTATTATTATTATTATTATTATTGTGGTAGTGGTGGTTTATTTATTGCAATAGTAAAATTTATTACTGAATTAATTCCTAAAATTTTTATATCTTTGACGAGTACTACTACTGCTACTACTACAATTTTTTTTTTTACAGTACATTTATTATCACAATAGTAATTTATTGATTTTAATTTTATTATTTAAATAATAATGAATATTTTTGGAATAATTATTATTATTATTTATTGTTATTATTAATAATAGTAGTAGCATACATAATCATAAAAACTTATTTTTATACTGCATTTATTATTGCAAGAGCAAAATATTAATTTATGGATTTTATTTTTATAATTTAAAAAATATATATAATATGTATTATTATTAATAATAATAATAATAATAATAATAATAATAATAATAATAATAATAATATTAAGAATAATAGTTGTTGTTGTTGTTGTTGTTGTTGTTGTAGTAATATAATAAAAATATTAAACTATTTTGGCATTTATTTTTGCAGTAGTAATCTATTCATTTATTGATTTGTTTAATTTGATGATAATAATAATAATAAGAAGAAGAAGAAGAAGAAGAAGAAGAAGAAGAATTGTGGTAATAATAATTGTAATAATAATACTTTTAATAATAATAATAATAATAATTTAGTAGTAGTAGTAGTAGTAGTAGTATTGCAGGTTATTATAGCAGGCTTTCCTTCATTTTTGTCCTTCACTGGTCAATGCCTGCGAGTGTTTTATTTTGTGCATATCCACAAACAAGATTTGAAAGCTTTTCAGCAAATAGTGATTTCAGTTTTGGTCTGTTCCTACACAAAGCTAGTGTATGTATTCAGAAGACGTGAGACTTTGTGCATGATTTCTGTGGAACCCCTGAATCAAAAGGTGTTCTGCTATAAGTAGTCATGTGTTTATAAATGCTGTTGTCTTTAATAGCAAGAGAGATGTTCTTATATAGCTGCGTTTTACATGTGGGTATATTGTGATGTGTGTAAATGTCAAACATCTTGTTCCTGTAGCCAGTTCTTTTGGGCTTTGTATTAATATAACCTCAGCTGACCAGCACAGCAGCTCATGTCTCCTGAAAGCTCGCTTTCACTCGCCGCGTTTCGGACCACACATAAAAACATGTTCATAGCCGTGTAGGAACAAAGAGACAATAGCTGGCCTTGCTTTCAAGATACTTTTATGGTGTCACATGGGAAAATGTTTGTGCGTGTATGTGTGTGTTGCACACGTGTGTGTGTGTGTGTGTGTGGCGTGTAGCCGGTAACCCCCCCGTCTCATTCCCTTATTATAGAGCTCTGGAGGCCAGGCTAGCTTTTGAATTCCACACTGATTGCTTGCCTATAGCAAATAAGCTCTCCGCACTTCTTCTTTAGAACTTCCCCCTCTTGTGAAAGTGTCCTACTTTTAACATCGCAGCGCAATAAATCAGTCTACTATCCTCCCCGTGCACAGAGCAATAATAAATACGTCCCCTCGACTGTGATTTTTACAGTGTTTTGAAATTGGGAGCAACTGCGAAATGCTTGCCGCTAATAGGAAGTGCAGTTTTTCTCACTGACAGACGTGATGTAACGTGACAGCGCTGTGATGAACAAGAGTCCTGTTGAGTCAGTGCTGGGACGCCGGGATGGAGTTTGTTAGAGTTGAGACCCTGGGATCCTTTGATAGTTTTGACGTGGTTTGATGGAAACTTCAAATAGCCAATCAGAATGAAGACAGAAAAGATGCTCACCTGTCCTTACCTGTGTCACAAACATACACGTAATAGTAGCTCATACTAAATTGTATTATTTTGTTGATCTCTTTTAATGTATTTATTTAAAAATAAATACATTTAGTATAATTAAAAAAATATAACAAATATAATTCAATAATCAAATAAAGCAAATGTATTACAAAAATAAATACATTCATGCTTTTTTCATTTTTATAAACACATTTTTTTGTAGTTTATTTATGTATAAATAAAAGTGTTTTTTTTTTTTTTTAATTAATGCATTGTGTTATCTTTAGGTATACATTAGATTATATGTATCAAATGTATTATTTATTTATTTATTTAATTTATTATTTTATTTTATTGTGTTAGTCTGTTTGTATGACTAGGAATTAGATATTTATATAGATTTTCATAGTTTTTATGTAATTATTTATGTATAAATAAAAAAGCTAATTATATTTACATTAATGTATTATTTTTATTAGTACTTTTTTGTCTATAAATACATTTATATTGCACAAAATAAATGCATTTTCATTAATAAAAATGTATTAAATTAATATGTAATTAAAAATGCATTTTTACATTAAATGCATTTTTATTTATTATTTAAATTTTTCAAATGATAAATGTGAAATATAAATAAATGTAAAAAATATTATATTTATAAATGCATGATTATATTAATAAAATGTATTTTCATTAATAAAATGTATTAAATTAATATGTAATTAAATTAATTTTTACATAAAATGTATTTACTGTATTTTTATGTATTATTTTATTTATTTTTTAAATGAAAAATGAAAAATATTTTAAGTGAAAGTAATTTTTTAAAACAATTGCATTAGTTTAATAATAAAATGCATTTTCATGATTAAAAATATATTAAATTAATATGTAATTAAACATGCATTTTTAAATTTAATAATCTGTATTTATTAATTTATTTATTGTTTTATTTATTTTTGATAAATGATAAATGTAAAATATTATAAATAAATGTAAAAATTGTTATATTTATTTATAAATGCATTATTTTAATAAAATGCATTTTCATTAGCAAAAATGTATTAAATTAATATGTAATTAAAAATGCATTTTTTACATTAAATGCATTTTTTATTTATTAATTTCTTATTTCTTATTTTATTTATTTTTTCAAATGATAAATGTAAAAATATAAATAAATGTAAAAATATATATTTTTTATAAATGCATTATTTTATTAATAAATTGCATTTTCATTAAAAATGTATTACATTTATATGTACTTAAATTCATTTTTTTACATGAAATGTATTATTTATTAATTATTATGTTATTTAACATACATTTTTTACATTAAACACTTTTATTAATTTATTTTATTTTTCAAATGATACATGTAAAATATAATAGATGTAAAAATACTATATTTATTTATAATCGCATTATTTTATTAATAAAATACATTTTCATTAATAAAAATAATTAAAATGTAATTAAAATACTTTTTTTTTTTTTTTTTTTTTTTTTTACATTAAGTGCATTTTTATTTATTATTTTATATATTTTTCAAATGATAAATGTAAAATATTATATGCTTTGTGTGAGACATCATGCACTAAAAAAATTCCCATCCACATGAGCTGCATATATTCCATGAGGTGTAATGTTAAACCCGTCGCTTTGGCCTTTCTCACACAAAACTATAAATGTAGCAAAATGTATCTATTTATTGTTCTTAGATGAAATCATCAATCCTTTTAAATCATGGTGTTTGGTTGTATGAAAATGTAAGAATAAATAACAATTGTAAATACATGCAAGATATTAGCGTTTGATCTTGTAGTGTCCCGCACAAACTCTGCTCTGTTTGGTTTGGTTCTGTTTGCTATGCACTGCAGTCATTCAGGGAGTCATTTCAGAGCAGCGCAAACGAATCCCCAGCATTAATGATGTCGTTCAGGCGCGTGAGTGTCTATCAGGAGTCGCACGGCCCCCGCGGTGAGGTTTCCCGCGGCCCTTGGCCCCTGGCAGTCACATACTGCAGGCCTGAAGCGGCTCGCTTCCTGATTGACTCCTCGTTCCTTGATGTTGCATCATGTTAAAAAGATAAAGGCAGGCAAACAAAGAGTTGAAAGGTTTTTTTTTTTTTTTTTTTTTTTTTTTTAACCATATTAAATGCACAAGTCTGCCGTGCAACAGAGAACGTTTTTGAGTTGCAAGTTCTTGAAATATTTGTCTTCATTTGTTCAGTGGCTGATGGGTATGATCGCATCTCAGTTGAAGGACTCGGCCCGTCCCTGTGCACGAATTCTATGTGAGACGTGGCGTTAAAAAGAACAGGAAGAATTCATACCCGACATACTTTGTTTAGTCGCACCATTGAAGAAATGGTTCATCCAAATGGCATTTCTATGGTCCTCTGTTACTTCATACCAGAAAATGCTGTTTATTGAAACAAGTGTTGACTATAGAAGTGCTAAAATTTTAAAAGCGTCTATATTCAAAGAGTAAGCCTAGCTCTCTTGTTTGTCTGTTAGTGGTCAGGTGATTTCTGACATAGCTGAGCTACACTGTAAAAAAAAATTATATAAATTACAAGTAATTCAAAACAAATGGCAAATAACACATTGAATTAAACATAACATTTTAAAGCAGAAAGATTTATAATTTAGACTTGAAATACAAGGAAATTGTATTTATGTTTAAAACAAAACATAAAATGTTGCCTTGAAAAGTAAATGAAGTGATTTTTTTTTCATGCAATAATTATTAATTATAATAATAATTATCATTTGTAACCACTACAAATATTTAAAAAAACGATAACACTAGAAAAACTATGAAATAATAAATCTGATAAAATAATCTATTTAGAAATATAAAAACAAATTACTGAATTTTTTTTTAGTTTAACAATAACAGCGCTCATTTAATTTAATTTTAATTCTGCTTCCTTTAAATTAAAAAAGTGTTTCTATATCCTGTGCTATTTTTTCATGTTATATTTGTCAATTTATTTACATTTTTTTTAGCCAAAAAATTATCTAAAAATTACAAAAAACCTTAAACTGAAAAAATCAGCTATTTAGAAATATTTTAAAAATTACTGAAAAATAATTTTTTGTTTAACAATAATAACACTAATTTAGTTTCATTTTAATTCTACTTCATTATTCAAATTCAAAAAGTATTTCTATATCCTGTGTGCTACCTAACTTAAATTATTTTTATGCAACATTTGTATTTAATTTTATTTCAACTTTTGTTGAATTTTTTTTTAACCACTAAAAAAAAACAAAACTAAAACTGAAAAATTAAGCTTTTTAGAAATGTAAAAAAAATTACAACACAAATTTAATTTCATTTTAATTCCACTTCCTTTAGATTAAAAAATTTCTATATCCTGTCCTACTTAACTAACTGAAATGTTGATTTTTTTTTTTTTTTTTTTTTAGCCAACAAATATTTAAAAATTACAAAAAAAACAATAAAAACCTTAAACTGAAAAAAATCAGCAATTTAGAAATATTTTAAAAATTACTAAAAAATTATTTTCAAATAGTTTCATTTTAATTCTACTTGCTGTTATTCAAATTTAAAAAGTATTTCACCTAACTGGAATGATTTTTTTTATGTCATATTTATATTTTTTCAAATTGTTACATTTTTTTAAATCCCTAAAAATATATTTAAAAAAATACCACAAAAAAACCTAAAACTAAAAAAAATTAAGCTATTTAGAAACATTAAAAAATACTGAAAAATAATTAGTTTAACAATAACAGAACTAATTTAATTTCATTTTAATTCTACTTCCTGTTATTCAAATTCAAAAAGTTTTTTTATATCCTGTGTACTACCTCAATTCAAGTGCAAGTTAAAAAGCATTCTGAATGCTAAACTGTAAAAAAATGATTATTTGAAAAAAGTAGATTTTACAAGAAAATTTCACATTTAAGTTCAATGCGTTACATGCTGTTTCTATGGATGTGAAATTTACCATCAAATTTCTGAGTCAGCTTTTTTCATTGTACCTATATTGTTAATGTGCGAGCGTGCGATCGTCTGCTTTATCCGCACAGTTTTAGCCTTGTTTCGTTGAGTGTGTGACGTCTGACTGTCCACACATAGAGGTGAGTTTCACAGGAAGCCGTGCTCAGGCTTGGCGTCAGGCCACTGACAAGCTTTTATTTACTGTCCAGATGGATGACTCATTTTATGCACCTAATCGTAAAGCATCAGGATTTATGGCGGGTAATGGGACGGGGGGACCCCAAGAGACACACTAATTGAAGCCCACTCTTTCTTCTGCAGTTGGAAGCAGGTTTGGCTCTCGTAGGGACGGACCTCTCTCTTTAGAGGGTGAAAAGAGTGGCGCGGCTGAAGCAAAAGTTAATATTTCTGCCTCAGTCAGACAGCTGATCGCTGCTGTACTAACAGCGAAAGGATCGTAACAGGTAAATGCGCTAATTGATCAGTGTGAAGGAAAAACAGGATGTTTCTGAGCAATCCAGGTAGCTTTAAAGCGTTAGTTTGAAAAAAATATGCTTTGCGGGAGAAAAAATGAGCCACCATTAATAACAGTTGATCATATCTAATGGGAAGATTTTCAGCAAATAATGATTTAAATTTGAATCTGTTCCTCACATAAAGCTATTAAATGTCCACTGTTACGATGCTTTTTGTGTGTTTAGAAGAGCATTTGGCTTATTGGACTATCAATATACATGATCTGGTACAGGCTTGAGCTGCTGTTTTGATTAATCAGCCTATTTGTTTCTGATATGGTGTGATGGTAAAAGTGTTGCAATTGAGAAACAACTTTAGAAAGTAAGGACTTGATTGGTTTCCGTTTAGGAGTTTGTTCAAACTCCTATCAGTGCTGATCTTAATTTGATCTGTCGTTGATTTAAAAGAGACACCAAATCAACATCGGCCAAGGAACACAGACTTGTCTTGCTTTCCTTAACTCAGCGTTATTGTAATGTCTTTGAGACCCTATTTTAGTTTGTATTTATATCTCTAATTAGCTTTCATTTTTCTGTTTTCTATTTTTGTTTCAATTTATGAAGTTTTTAGTAGCATTGTTTGTTTTGATCATTTTTTTTTTAAAATATGGTTTTATAAATTTATTTCAGTTTAAATTAATTTTTGTTTTTCTATTTTTCATTTTATTTTAAATTTGTATTCATTTTGTTGTGAGTTTGTAATTTTTATGATTTTTTTAAATTGTCTAATAAATTTTATTCTGTTAATTCTTGTTTCAGTTTTAGCTATTTTAGTATAATTGATACTATTTTGCTTTTATTAATATTTATTAATATTTTGAATATTTTTATTCTGATTCATAAAGTAGTATTGTTGTTGTGTTTTGGTAGATTTTAATATTATTATTTTTTAAGAATATGTACTGTATATATAGATTTTATTCATTATTATTTATTATTTTTGTTTTATTGTAATTGAGCTACTAATTTATTCATATTTTAAATGAGTTTTTTAGTTTTCTATTTATTATTTTATTTTAAATGTGTATTCATTTTATCCTTTTTTGTGCTTTTTTTATTATTATTATTTTTAAACAGTCTATATATTTTGTCTATGCTTTCCATTTTAATCACAATATTAGTGTTGTATTAATTTAGTTTTTTTTATTTTTGTAAATTGTCTAGATATTTTAATCATTTTTATTTGTTTTTGTTTGTTATTAATATTCTATATTAGTCTATTAAATTTGTGTTCATTTTTATGTTTTCCATTTTAAATATTAAAATTGTATTAATTTTTTGTCATTTTTATTATTTTTTAAAAAAATTCTAGATATTCTATTAATTTTGATTTCAGTTTTTTTGTTATTAATATTCTATATTTTTTCATTTTCTTTTTTTTTAAAGTATGTTTATAGTATTGTAACAATTTGTTTATTACAAATATGTTTATAGCTAAAATAAATGAAGTATCTTTCATGTAATGCTTATTTTATTGTATGCGAGATTTTTTTTATGGTTTTAGTTGAACTATAAAATATTTATAATATATATATTAAAGTTAATGTGAATGTTGCTTCCACATTAAAAGTCTCTGAGATGATGCTGGAAGGTTGTGGGCGGTTGCTAGGGTGTTCTGGATGCTTGCTAAGGAATTCGGATTGGTTGCAAGGTTGTACTGTGTCTTACTGGTCTACGTCAAAAGACCGTGTGATGTTCTGGTCTGTAGGGTGTGGAATGCTTATTGTTACTTGTTAATCTGATCACTTATTGAATTGAGAATAAGAGTAATAGTGATGCTTGATTTAGATGCAATCACTTACGCTCTCTTAGTAGCGCAAATGCTCAACTTTTGTAAGCGTGTCCCACATGGCGACGTCTTCAGATATAGCTTAATTGTCTTTCCTCTGAAATATAGACTTTCTAATCTGTTCATGTTGTTGTTCTCATTAGGCCTAATGATAAGCTTATAAACACAGTGCTGAAATAACTTCTCTTCTCCACTGACCTGCATTGATTTTTCCCAAGCAACTCCTTAATCTGCGAAGAAAGAAACTAGCTTCGATAGTAGGTTGATTAAGGTCAAGGGAAGGTTTAGGGACGGGTTTAGGTCAGGTTTAGGTCGGTGCATGATCTAGGTTAAGTTGTGAACAAAAGGCCAAATTCTCAACAGACACATAAAACTCATCAAAACTGATGTTTCTTTTGCTTTAAACCTCCTTGCACGGTTGCAATCGAAAGTTGTTCGCTGAGGCTAATTGGTGCAAATGCTTTACTAATCTTTGCTTTTTGTTTGTGTGAAAACAATTATAGTAAGCGTTTGACTTGGTAACGTCATAGGAAGGAACGTCAGACTGTAGTGTGTGTGTGTGTGTGTGTGTGTGTGTGTGTGTGTGTGTGTGTGTGTGTGTGTATATATTTTAATTATTCTGTTGAATTTTAGTGTGTGTGTGTGTGTGTGTGTGTATATATATGTATATATATATAGATAGATAGATAGATAGATAGATAAAGATAAGATATAGATATAAATATTTAGTCATTTTTAACATTATTGTTGTTAAAATAAAAACAAATATTAAAAATATTAAAAAGAATTATAATTATTATAGAATATTATTATATATATTATATAATTATTATAATTAAAAAAATATATTATCTAAATATTTAAAATAAATGTGTATAAATATATAAGTTGTATAGTATATTAAATGTGCATATATATTGTAATTATTATTCTGTTGAATTTTAGTTCATATATAAATTATTAAATGTGTGTGTATATATATATATATATATATATATATATATATATATATATAATATATAAATATTTTGAAAGATCATTAAAAATAATACTAAAAGATATAAATAATTAAAAAAATATATTAATAAATATTTATATAAATGAATAAATATTTATTTATATATAAATGAATATAAAAAAAATAATTATTTTTTAATAATGATAATTTTTAATAATAATAGTTATAATATTTTTATAATTAATTTTCATAAAATTATTATATAAATATTTTGAAAGCTCATTAAAAAAATAAATAATAATAATAATGATAATATAATAATAATAATTATATATATATATATATATATATATATATATATATATATATATATATATATATATATATATATATATAATTTATTTATATAAAGAAATATTTTTTTAATTATTATTATTAATAATTTTTTTAATAATAATTATTATATTGTTATTATTTGTATAGTTAAGTTTCATTATTCATTTATTATTATAATTATTAAATTATTATATAAATATTTTGAAAGATCATTTAAAAAATAAGTCAAAAATATATAAATATTTTTAATTGTTATTTGTTAATGATATAGATTTTTAATAATAATTATTATATTATTATTTTAGCATAATTAAAATGTTCATTCAAATATATATATACACAGCCTGACACTCATCAAAACTGGTGTTTTATTTGTTTATTTATTTATTTATTTATTTATTTATTTTGCTCCAAACCTTTAGATCTTTGCATGATTGCAATCGAAATTTTTTTGCTGAGGCTAACTGGTGTGCTAATGCTTAATAATCTTTCCTTTTTGTTTTTGAGAAAACAATTACAGTAAGCGCTTGACCCGGGAATGTCGTCAGACTGTAGTATCGGTTTGAGATTCAGTCACTTTGAAAAAGAGGCCAAAATAATACCCTCTTTGTTCTGACAAGTGTACTCCCAGAGCCGGCTTTGTGTGTACATCTTGTAAATGGAAAATGAAAATTTCATTGTAGTGCGAGCGTGCGCGCCGTTTAATCCAATAATGATCTGATGTAACAAACTGCGCTAATATCTCTCAGCATAGTTAATCAGAGCAGACTTAGCCCTGTCGCTTTTTATTAACCTCTGTTGAAATGGGAGAAGGGCTTCACTAATCTGCGATTGTTGGCTCTGGCAGTCTGAAGCCGGCGCAAAACAGTCTTGGCAGTCGGCAAGAAAGTAACGGCTGTATAATGACGCGTGGGGCCGGGCTGCTATTTGAGCTTATTAAATCTAATAACGTGGTGCGAGCGTTGAGTGGGATGCTGTTTGAATGGGGGTGGATCTCTGCTCTGATGGCTTTCTGGCTTTTTTAAGAGCTCAGTTCACCATGCTTTAACTTCCCCCTCCACCCCGGCCGGCCTTCCCAGACGCGCCGATTCCGCTCCTCACAGGGAATTAGCCGTGCAATTAAAACCTAATGACCTTTAAATGAAGGCTTGCGCCGTTCGCCGGCCGTGCGTCCGCGTCCGCGTGTTGGGATGCATCAGGATCCCTGGAGAATGTTTAAGGTCAGGTCAAGACCGCCTTCGTGAGGGTTGCTGGGTCAAATCAATGACTTTTTTCTACATTGATCTTGATCAATGATCAGAAACCGTTAAGTCTGAATTTTAAAGGTTGCTCTAGGCTATATTTTTAGTTTTACTCCAAAACATGATGTGATGTCTGGGAAGGCATATATATAACTGTGAAGTTATATTCAGATTTATTTCACATTTTAGTAGTAGCAATAGTAGTAGTAATAGTAGTAGTAGTAGTAGTAGTAGTAGTAATAATAATAATAATAATAATAATAATAATAATAATAATAATAATAATAATATGTGTTGTTGTTGTTGTTGTTGTTGTTGTTGTTGTTGTTGTTGTTGTTGTTATTATTATTATTATTATTATTAATCATTAATAATAATAATAATAATACTATCATAGTTATTATAATTTATATATAATATATATATAATAGTTTATATATTAAATTACATACAATTTACGTAATGAAAAATTACATAAGTATTTATGAATTTATGTATAAGTATTACTCTATAATTAATATAAGTATATAATTATTATAATAGTTTCATTTATGTATTAAATTACATTTTATTTTTTATATTTATGTATATTTATAATATATTAATTTATATGTAAATGATAAAAGAAACTTATTTGTAAAATTATATATGTAGAATTATAATTAAAATAACCTTTATGTATATTGTAATTATTATAATTCCATTTATGTATTACATTACATTTTTTTACATAATTAAAAAGTACATAAATATTTATGAATTTATGTATAAACATAACTATATACTACTCTGAATAATATAAAATTATATATAAATACATGAATATCTATTAATTTATATTCAAATTAAAAACATCTTTAATAAAAAATTGTTTATTATATATATATATATATATATATATATATATATAATAATTCAAATATAGTTTATTTAAAGAAAATATGCAAATAAATATACTTTGCATAAATATTTTTCAATTTATATGTAAATAATAAAGACATGCACACACAAGCAAAGCGGTGAGGTCATTTTATTACTTTTTTACCCTAAAACTAAACAAAAACTAAAAAAAAGTGCATTGATCACTGAAAAAATCAATGGGCTGTTTTCAATTCACTGCACTTTCTGATTTTTTGTACTTTGCATATGCAAACACTAGTATTACCATGGTTTTCCCAGTGGTATATTTTTATGGTAATGCCATAGTATGTTTTCATACAAGAGAGCAGCATGCGATCGGTTCACTCCTAGGGTTCTGTTCATTCATAATCACTCATAAAGACGTGATTTAAGCAGTAAGATTATGTGGAATCTAGTTTTCATCTGTTCCGTCAGCTCGACTTCCTCTTCGTGTATATTTCAGACTCTCTACTGGAGGGGACGGGAGTGTTTTTGCCTGTTTGCCGGCAGATTGAAATTGTGTTGATTGAATTAGACTAAGTCGGGGGATAATTAAGGACTCCAAGTCTCTGCAAAACTGTCGGCTTTCCAACTGGGAGAAAGAGGCTGTGCCACATCAATGTGGGCGCCGCTGGCATAGGCGGGCTATAGCTGTTGACATTTTGCATTTAAGCTCCGGCCGCGCTACTGAAATGAGTTACTCAACTCGGCAGGTCAGCATACTGTTTTATGACTTCAGTAATAGAGCATTACATGGCTTGTATACATGCTTCAGTAGCTGATGGTGCCATGGCCAACATACGGGCGTTTCTTCACTTGTGAAAAGACTTTTTGAAAGTTATAGGGTTGAAATCAATTCAGATTTACAGATTCGTCTCTGATTCACAAGCTCTTGATTCAATTCAGATTTCGTTATGATTTTTTTCTGATTCATTTGGACATGTTTCAGTTATATTATCTATTTAGATTACATATGGATTTCTTTTTGCTGTTGCTGTAAATGTATTTGTTTTTAATGTAAATAGACAATGTTTTTTACTCTGTGATATATTTTACCTACAGTGCCGTTCAAAAGTTTGGGATCAGTAAGTTGGCTATGCTCATCAAGGCTGCATTTATTTGATCAAAAATACAGAAAAAAACTGTAATTTTGTGAAATATTATTGCAATTTAAAACAACAGTTTTCTATTTTAATATACTGTAAAATATAATTTATTCTGGTTAAGCAAAGCTGAATTTTCAGCATCATTACTCCAGTCTTCAGTGTCACGCGACCCTTCAGAAATCATTCTAATATGCTGATTTATAATCAGTGTTGTGCTGCTTAATATTTTTTAGGGATCTGTGATACTTTTTTCAGGATATTTTGATAAATAAAAGTTTAAAAGAACAGTGTTTATTCAAAATACACTAATATTCAAAAGTTTGAGGTGAGTAATTTTTTTTTTTTTTTTTTTAATAAGAACTGACTACTTTTATTCAGCAAGGGTGGGTTAAATGGATTAAAAGTGATAGTAAAGACTTATATTGTTGGAAAAGATTTCTATTTTGAATAAATGCTGTTCTTTTTAACTTTCAAGAATCAAAGAAAAAAGTATCACAGGTTCCAAAAAAAAAAAAAAAGGTTAAGCAGCACAGCAGTTTCAGCACTGATAATAAATCAGCATATTAAAATGATTTCGGAAGGACCATGTGACACTGAAGACTGGAGTAATGATGCTGAAAATTCAGTGCTTTGTCACAGAAATAAATTACATTTTAAAGTATATTAAAATAAGAAACCAGTATTAGAAATTGCAATATTATTTTACAAAATTACTGTATTTTCTGTATTTTTGATCAAATAAACACAGCCTTGATGAGCATGAGAGACATTAAAAATCTTACTGATCCCAAACTTTTTAACAGCAGTGTATGCATTTATGTATTTTCCATTTTTTTTTTTATCTTGTTAATATTTATATAGGTTTTTTTTGCTTTTATGACTCTTATTTGCATGCTGATGTAGAATTAAAAATATTTAGTTATCATTACTTACAGTAATGCATAACATGATAGATGGTGTGTACATTTGTCCACCCTGTAATATATTCAAATTACCATCTATCCTGGAATAATTTCAAAATTTTCATTAGTGCACAAAATGTTAACTTGATTTTGTTAACTGCTAATGAGTCTTTTGACTCTTTTGATTCATGACTCATTAAAAGAGTCATTTGTTGGTGAATCAGACCAAACTGATTAAGCCATATGTTTTGATTCACTTCAAAGAATCAATTTAAGAGTCAAATGCTTGTGACTTGGATATGCTTTCTTGTCATTATTTTCTATGCAAAATGTAGTGTAGAATTTCTCTAATTTATTTTTTAAGTCGAGACACTGCAGGTGAATAGGGTAAAAAATTAACTAATAGTTATCGCCTTACTTACCCAGTTGATTGATTGCATTGATAATTGCAAACATTGTTTGTATTACAAGATTTTAATATGCAAATGAGGCATTATTTAATGAAATAGGGACTAATTTTCTAGTATGAAAATCTAAACACTGGATGAAGTCAGTTTAAAAATTCTTGTTTCATTTTTTGACACATTAGAGTCAAATGTTTTTTTATAGAGGGAATCTCATTTTTATCACTCATAATAATTCAGATAATACTTATAAAACAATATATTTTCACACTTTTTGGGGAAATAAAATGTGTATAAACAAGCAAATTAAATATGAGCTATTCCCTCTGTAAAAACTTTCAGGTTATATACAGGAATAAAAATGTAAAGTTTGGTGTGTGTAAGTGTAGATTCATGGCTCAGTGTAGGAGAAAAACCCATTTTGGCTTTTAGAAATATGTATTGTAATTGAAATCTATTGACACAAATAGATAAAGTGCTATAAAAGAAAGACTTAACGGTGTATTTAGGATGTTTTCTTTCTGCTCGTCTGAAAAAACACTTTATGAAAAGCGAAAAAGCCCAAAATCTCATACTTGACGTGTGCATAAAAACGTTTTTGCCTGCAGTGTCTCCTCTTAAATAGACATTATATATTTTAGAGGTGGAAGGTGTTGTAATAAAAGCTTTAATTGCATTATAATTTGTGCATTATAGCCTTTTTTAACACAGATTTTGTTTGCCAGGTTCTGTTTTTTACTGCAACGGTACAGCATTTTTCAATTGGCCTGAATTTGCTTCATCTGTCTTATCACGAAGCGCAGCTTGCGCAAAAGGCGGCGTGCGATCGGTCATGACAGACAATAAGTGAGATGTCAGTGACCCGCATTATATTTTTTAGCCGTCTCCCACAGTATTTGTTTCAGACCAGACAAAGGTCACCCAGGAGGTCAAGCTCTGACCCCCTTCGTCTGCTCCAGCCGTCTGCCTCCCAAATATCGATCCTTCTGTTGCGTCTCCCTCTTTTATTTTTGGTTTCCCACAGTCTGGCGAAGCTCCGAATCCTGCATCCGCCTGCATCGGCGGGCGTTTTGTCCAAAAGCGCTTTATTAAAGCCGCATTATCTATTCCTCGCCGAGGAAAGTCCCAAGCAATTTAGTTCCTTCCCAATACCCCAGAGTTCCCTCTATCAATAAGCCAAAAGGTGAGGCATAATGAACAACTGCAAACCTGGCTGCAAAGCAAATACTTTCCTGTGTTTAATATAGAGCGCAAAAGGCCGCTCAATGAAATGTCAATCTTGTTTTCCGGGGCTGAAGTGCGATCCGGCGCGCGGGGTGCGGGACGAGGGCGATTGTATTTACATTTGCTGAGAATAATGGGATATCAGGAGTGGCGATCAGCCATCTTGTGCATGCTCTAGTTGCTCAGATAAGCCGCGCCGGCGAGATCTTGAGGTGTGTGTGCGCGCGCCTTGGCGTTTGGGTCCGGTGATTATCCAGGCTGGGGGTGGGGCGAAGCCGTCCGGGTCACGGCACCATTTTTTTGCATGCACGCAGGCTCTTGGGGGTTGGGATGCTTCTGAGAGCGCGTTTGGGGGGTGGGGTGTCAAAGGCTAATTTCCAGAGCCGCTCTCGGGTGCCATCTCTCATCAAGGAGCGGCGCGCACGGCGAGCGGCTTGCGTGTTGTCATGGATACTGAAGCATGGTGCCCAGGAGAAGGCAGGCAGGGGACGAATGGCCGCCCTGCGTATAGGATTCCTGTCAGGCGGCCTCTGATAGATGGCGTTGATGGACCATTTGTCATACTGTAATTGTTCCAGCAAACACGGAATACCCACTAGTATAAACAGTGGTCCGCCGCGCCGCTAATAAAGCGGGGAAATGGGGAAGAAAGCTGTGATACAGTGCTGCTCTCAGTTAAAGAGACAATCCCTCTTTTGTTTCGGCCCGCCGTGCTGATTAGAGCCGAGCGGGCGGTAGGAGGAAGAATAGAAAGGGGCGAAGAGAAAGGTGAGCGAGGGAGAGAAAATAAAAAAGGCAATCATATAGCGAACGGCCATCACTCTTCAGTATTGACGTGGCCAGGCGGGAGAGACGCGTTGATAGGCTGTGGAACAACAGCAGCAGATTTGAGAGTGATTTGTTGTCTTTCCTCTTCATTTTGCCGGTGAAGTGGTCACAGAGAGAGAGAGAGAGAGAGAGAGAGGGACGGTCCAGGAAGAGTCTCTCTCTCTCTCTCTCTCTCTTCCTGCATAGAGTACAAATGACACGGGGTACAAAGGTATCATTTGTTTGTGTTTGTGTTAGCATTACTCTCATGTTCGCTCGAGCTGCTGGGAGTCATTTAGAAACCTTGCTCTCTGTCACACACGTTCATATTAGATTAAGTGAAGTTATAATGGAATTAAGTGGGCAAAATATCGTAATCCTTCAAAAAATTGACTCCCTCACTAAAAAAAGTACTGCCATGGTGCAGTGAATGTATCAAGTGGTAATACCATGATGTTTTTCTGCAGTATTTTGTAGCTTTGCCATTTTTGGTACTATGAAATATTGTAGATTATTTTGTTTTTTTTTTTTCATTTATTTATTTATTATTATTTTTTTTTTTTACCATAACATTTTATTTTTTATTTTATTTTACCATAATATTACATAATATTTTTACCATAATGTATTGTAAATTGTGTATTTTATTTATTATTTTCACAGTAAAGAAGTCTATTCTCCAAAGTACAGCAAAAACAGTAAAATTTTGAAATATTTTGACTATTTAAATCTGTTTTCTATTTAAATATATTTTAAAATGTAATTTATATTTGTGATTTCAAAGCTGAATTTTTAGCATCATTACTTCAGTCACATGATCCTTTGGAAATCATTCTAATATTCTGATTTGCTGCCCAAAAAACATTATTAATATTATTATTATGTTGAAAACAGCTGAGTAGAATTTTTTCAGGTTTCTTTGATGAATAGAAATTTCAGAAGAACAGCATTTATCTGAAATAGAAATCTTTTGTAACATTATAAATGTCTTTATCATCACTTTGGATCAATTTAAAGCATCCTTGCGAAATAAAAGTATTAATTTCTATAATTTGTTTCCCAAAAAATTATAATTAAAAAATTATACTGACTCCATGCTTTTAAATGGTATAGTGTATAATGTTACAAAAGCTTTTTATTTCAGATAAATGATCTTTGGATCTTTCTATTCATCAAAGAATCCTGAAAAAAAGGAACTAATTTTTTAAAAAACTTTAAAAATCTTTTCTTTAAAAACTTTTGACTGGTAGTGTATTGATTTAATGTTATTTTTAAAGTTTTAAATTAAAGTATAATTAGAATTTAATTAATACATCATTAAATTTAAATAAAATGTTTTTTTGAAAAAATTATTTGATTTAGGCAATTATTTGAGAATTCTTATGTTTTGTTTTAATGCTGCCTGCAACAAATTTTATTTTTTCAGAATATACTGTAACTTTTGAATGACCATAAATGGAGAAAGATGCTTTTTGGAGTCAGTGGGTGTAGTAACGACCTCTACCAGCAGGGGCTAACTGTGCCATGCTCAACAGCAAAACCTTGACCCTTGTGATGACGTTTCCTGTTAAAACAGGAAGCTGGTGAGGAACATATTGACAGACTTGTCCATTTCTTTTTAAAAAAGCCAGAAGGCTTTAGTTTGTCAAAGCCTGGCAAAACAATGATTTGCTGCTTGGTATTGCCAGTCAAAAGCCGGTGGTATTAGCAGAACGAATATTACTATGCTATAGAGTATTTGATTCAACAAAATTGTATAGATGAGCATAAGATACTCAATATTTATGGTTAGATTTCATTTCATTTAGTCATTTATTAGTACTCTAGCATATAGCTTTTTTTCTGTTCTTTTTATGTTGACAGTCTGTGTTCTGTTTAAATTAAACTTAATGCTATTCTGAAATGTTTACATTAAAGTCTCGCTTTCTTTCACCACTCTTTTCTCTTCTAGTGTAATTTTGAGGCATCTGACAGAACAGAGAGAGAGAGAGAGAGAGAGAGCGCGAGAGTCTCTGTGTGTGTGTGTGTGTGACGGGCCGGTTGTCGTGGTGTTGTGCGACCTCTAGCTTTTGTCCTGACACCGTGTGACCCTGGAGCACTTTAGCGTGACCCCTCCCTTTCACCTCGTCCGTGATGGACGGATTAAAGCATTATTAAGTGTAATTACCATTTCAAGAGGGAGAAACTCGCATTGTCAGAAATTATGCTTAATTGCTCCAAAATGCACGCTCCGTCCGTTTTCATACACATTTTCCGCTGGTTAACTTTAATGCTGTAGAGTCTGGGTTTGGATCATACAAAGATTTTTATGTACATGTGTCTCTCGAGAATGACAAGACTTTCTTCTTATTCAGTCGTATTTCGTTTTCAATGTGATGGAAAGAACTTTAATTTAGAGTTTGAAAATAACCACTTAATTATCCCAAAAACTTGTGGTGAATACTATATTGAGATAAATAATCCTCTTCAAAGTGCTTAGCCTTATTGACAAAGAAGTGGAAAGGCACTGCCATGTTATTATGAACATGTACGAATCTGAGTATCACAGTGTTCCTTGTAAGTACCATGGTATGCAGTTATATAAATCATTGCCTACTAGTACTACTAATGTTTTGGAGAGAATGATTAGTCCTGGCTAAAATGGCAAGTGCAAATTAATCTAATCTACTTTATCAATTGATCTACCTTTACCTGATCTACCTGATCTATCTTTTAAAGTCTTGATAAAAAAGTAGACTTTTTAGAAGTAGCAAGATAATTTCTTCTGTATTGTGATGTATATCCAAGTGTAAAGTCTCGTTCGCAGCCAAGAACAATGACTGTAAAGATAACTATAAACCTTTAATAGTCGTTCTGGTTCTATGAGAATAGTGTAGTCCACACTGCAGCTATAACATTAACCAAGTCATTGGAATCACTGATGAATGATAACAACACTGACAGCCAATCAGAAACCACTCGACTTTAAAGAGCTTGAGCATTTAAAGCGGCAGGTGACAAAACTGCAGAGCACCCTTATAATATCATAGTTGGTCTAAATGCTGATAATACTCAATTTAGGCTAACTTAATGTGATGCATGTTTGTTTTTCATACATAAAATCAGGGTTTGTACAAGGTGCTTAAAGTGCTTGAAGTACTCGAATTTGACTTTTTGAAACGTAAGGCCTGGAAAACCCTTGAAAATAGCAGTATTCCTGCAGAGGTACTTAGAAAGTGCTTGAATTATTGAAAAACTATGTATCTATGAAATAAGTGTTTAAATTTTATCAATAGCACACATCTTTTCATGCAAAATTCATGCAATTCAAAACATACCTTTTTCGCTCATTTCAGTTAATGTCAGAAAACAATCGAGCTGAGCAAGTAGCAGTACTGACAGTGTTATGTAAACATGGCTGAAGAAAAGAGGAACAGATGAACCAAATCAATTTAGTCATTTACAGGAAGTGCTCAGATTGATTTAAACTTATGACTTCGATCTTTAATTTCAAGTGAACCAAATTAAAAAAGAGCCATTCATTTTCAAAATTAGACATTGCTTGTAATGATTTTAAAAAGCATGTAGTGATAGGTGAAGCTCTGAATCAGTTAAACCATTGCATCACAAAATGATTCACTATTTCGAAGCGCTCCAATCGGATCATTTGTTTCAGATTGGGACTTAAAAACATGTATTGCGAGTCATTTGATTTAGATTGGAATTTCGCAAATAGCAAATCAACTGATTCAAGTTGCGCAAAGTTGTGAATCCTTTGAATTATTTGAATCAATCCTGAATCATTTGATTTAGACTGAAACAGGTTTGTGAATCATTTAGCAAATTGAATGATTTAAATCAAATGATTTGGGATACGCGATTTGAAGTCCCGATCTATATCAAATTCAGATCGGAACTTCAGAGTGTGAATCGCGAATCATTTAATTTAGATGGGAACTTTGGAGCGCGGATCGCAAATCATTTGAAAGGGAAGACATTATTTGAAGTGATCTCTGAAAATCAAAAAAGTAGTAGTTGAAAAGTTCTTGAAAGTCCTGGAATTTAATTTTACAGTATCTGTACGAATCCTGATAAATGAAACTGAAAATAAACGGGTAAGATTTCTGTAACAGTTCTAAAAAATTATGCTTATATATTGATCAAAATCCAATTTGTCATATTTTAGCCATGTTCATATTTTTAAACTGATTTTAATTTTCACAGTGAACAGATTAATATTGATTCTAAGCATTTTGAATGAATGCATTATGAAAATACGACTATTTATTAAAAAAAAAATCAAATAGTTAATAAATTATGCCATGATTTATTTTAGTATTTTTTTGAGTGCAGAAATCCTACCTGTTTCATTTGTTTATGGCTGACAAATATGCATAAAAGATTATTAGTTGTTAAAAATGTGATCAACATTAATGGAAATTTTATATGCAACTATATATATATATATATATATATATATATATATATATATATATATATATATATATATATATATATATATATATAAAAAATAAATCTTAAATTTAGTCTTTAATATTTTTGAGTGTACAGTTCTCATTATAATGATCATTTTATGTGTGATTGGGCCTTATTGGGAAAAATGTAGGGCGGGACTTGATTCTTTGCACCGCTTGTTGATTGGATGTTGAGATGTGGGCGTGGCACTCAAAGTGGAGGCAGATGAACGTGAGCTTCCAGGGGTGGAGTTTAAGCGAACCAAATGATTGGATATGTCCTGTTTACATCAAACTATTTACATATTTGATTAAAAATGATGGTATCAAACAAAATTTAAAGTGACATCTTGAAAATCTGACTTTTTTCCATGTTTAAGTGGTATGATCAGGTCCCCAGTGCACCTACCAACCCAGAAAATGTGAAAAAGCACAACCCAGTAACTGTTTTCGTAAGCGTTTTTCTGCAAGCATGTGAAAAAAAATGAGCACATTACATTTTATGTTTTTAACATAAACTGGTGTGTATTTGACAGTTTAAAGGAGAAGTCCACTTCCAGAACAACAATTTACAGATAATGTACTCACCTCCTTGTCATCCAAGATGTTCATGTCTTTCCCCATGTTTGAACTTCCAAAATGCAGTTTAAATGCTGCTTCAAATGATCCCAAATGCGGTTGTAAACGATCCCAGCCTAGGAAGAAGGGTCTAATCTAGCAAAACGATTGGTTATTTTCATAAAAATAATACAATATATATATATATATATATATTTTTGAATGTCAAATGCAAGTGTTCTTTAGGGTGTGTTAGTTAGGGTATGCCGAAAAACTTCAAAATCGCCCTATATCGCTGTTTTACTTTTTTTGTTAAGGGTGTTTGATCTTCTTTGCATGAATATATATTCTTTATATGAATGATATTCTTTGCAAGACTGGGTCGGAACTTCTGCAGCGATGTAGGATGATTTTGAAATGATTTTTGAAGTTGAGGGAGAAAATACGATCGCAGTTTTCCGACATACGCTAACTGTCTTGAGCCAGAATAAACAGATTTCAGGAGAGCGAGACAAGACGAGCATTTGAGATTAAAAAGTATTTTAATTGGATTTTTTTTTAATGAAAATAACCGATCGTTTCACTAGATAAGACCCTTCTTCCTCATCTGGGATCATTTACAACTGCATATGGGATAATTTGAAGCAGCATTTAAACTGCATTTTAGAAGTTCAAACTCGGGGCACCATATCAGTCCATAATATGGAGAAAAATGCAGAAATGTTTTCCTCAAAAAACTTAATTTCTTTACAACTGAAGAAAGACATGAACATCTTGGATGATGGGATGTAAATTGTTGTTCTGGAAGTGAACTTCTCCTTTAAGTAATAAGATTTGAAGGAGAACTTGTGCAGCCGCTTTCTGTGTGCGTGCTTTGGATGTATGTGTTTAAAATGCATGATTTCAGTGCGATAGACATTATAATCAAAACCAAACAAATGTTTTTAGGCAGAGTATCTAATGTACGAGCTGTAAAGACTCTCAGTTCTGTTCTGGAAAAGGGGGCGGGGAGCAGCAGCTCATTTGCATTTAAAGAGACATGCACAAAAACAGCGTGTTTCTGCTTCCACTCAAGTTAAATGATATAATAAATGATCCGTGGGGTATTTTGAGCTGAAACTTTAGAGACATATTCTGGGAACACCTGAGACTTATATCACATATTGTAAAAGCAGTAAGATCAGTAATATGCAGATCTCCAGTCTGCTCTGTAGATATCAGTATCTGCGCTGCTGATTGTCAGCTTTTCAGTACCACGGTATGTATACAACTTCTTCACTTTCCATCAGAAATACAATCGCGTTTTAGCATTGGCCCTACAACAGAAGCTCGAAACCGCTTGATAATCTGCGTAGTTGTACGAGACCACCCACAATCCTGCACTTCGGCCCACTGGGAAATGGTCAATGCCATCATCACAGCAGGTGACCGCAGTCAGCCCAAGTTCCTTTAGAGAGCTCGACAAGAGCGGCGGTGTTTATTACGAGCAACTCTGCCTCTCTTTCCCTCGGTCTCTCTTTCTCTCCCCTCATTTGTGCCATTATTATACTCTGGGTAAGAACAAACAGTATCTCTTCTTAATAATTCACATCACTTTCATCTGATATTCAGTTACCATGGGCAATTTAGTAGTTGAATAATTTTGTGAAAAATTCATTTATTATGGCTGCACGTTATGAGGCTGCGGCGACGGCAGCCGAGAGTGTTGGAGGGGTTTAAATTGCATCTGCCGAGGGTTTCCAGCGGAAGGTAATGCGTTCTAATGTTCCCTGCCATATGCATTGTTTTCAGGGCTCATCAGTTTTACATTGATTCCCACTGAAGTGTTTAATTGCATCATGAATATGATCTAATTCCGTCCTTTTCGCCGAAACCAGAGCGCTCGCCGAGAATGATGTACTGCCTCGACAGCACCATATCGGGACGTATTTTATATGGAACGTAAATTATAGTGTTAAATTAGCCCAGAAAGATAACTAGCTGGCACGGGGAATGGACTCAACAGTTTAATTTAGTGTCAAAAGGCCGTGAAGGGATAAATCTCACCCGGCTCGCTCTACGCCATTGCGTTGCCGCTTTTACTGGAATACTTTTCGCTTTTTATCACCTGTAGTTTGCGTTTAGTCGGCGAAGAACCGAGAGGAGCGTTTTATTGTCTCCGGTGATGGAGCCAAAACTCACCGGCCTGTTAATTGTCGCGTCGTTGGAAATGATCCGCCCGTCGTAGCGGGTCAAAACTGTTTCAGTCTTCTTGTTTTTCCATTTGCTCTGGGTCTGAGCTACTTGAACGTGAGCAGGTGAATGCGTCTGCCTTTGAAACGCTTCAAGCTGCTTCATTCATCGAGATGATGAAAGCCATTGTGTGCTCGGGCCTGGACGTACGTGCGTGTGTGTGTGTGTGTGTCTCTTTCTCAGGCTGAAGTGTTGTGTTGAGTGGCTGCCAGTCGGAGGTCTTCTGCGTGAGCGTCTGTGCTTTGCCAGCTGCTCCTGAAAGCAGCTCTTCTCTGGCCTTGGCAGCTTCTTCAGCGTCTTCTCTCACTGTAGCGGGATACAGTAAAGACGCTCGTATAACAGGTTAAGAGTTGAACGTCTGTGCTGCGTTCACTGTCAGAGGAGGTCAAGTAACCGTATGTTTAATCACAAGCTCTTGGCTTCCGCTTATTCCTTGCAGACAGTCGGTAACTTATCGTATCTAAATAATAAATCTAAAGATTAGACCAATCTTGCTATGTTATCAGAATCTGAAAAAAATTAACACCTTTTTTTTTGCATAGTGAAGGGTTTAATTAGAGTAATGCGGGTGCGTTACAGTGATTTAACTGCAATTTAAGAGTCATAAATGGCTATAATAATAATAATAATAATAATAATAAACAAATTGTTTATTGTAAAAATGACTAATTATTACTTATTAATTAAAAAAATAATTAAAAAATAATTTATATTTTTTTAATAACTAAATATATTTGTGAGGCAAAGTTTATATTTATATATTAATATATATATATTTTAAAATATATATATATATATATATATATATATATATATATATATAGGCAAAGCTGAATTTTCAGCATCATTACTCCAGGCTTTAGTGTCACATGATCCTTCAGAAATCATTGTAATATACTGATTTGCTTCCCAATTTTGTTGTGAGGGAAAGCTGAATTATATTTATGTATATATACATTTTAAGTACATATATTGTTTCTGAAAGAGGTCTCTTATGCTCACCAAGGCTGCATTTATTTGATCAAAAATACAGTAAAATGTGTAAAATTGTGAAATATTATTACAATTTTAAAGAGCTGTTTTAAATTTAAATATATTTTAAAATAGTTTATTTTTGTGACTCAAAGCTGAATTATATTTATAATAATATATTTCTGTATGTTTATACATTTTAATTATATTTTGTGTTTCTGAAAAAGGTCTTTTATGCTTTCCAAGGCTGAATTTATTTGATCAAAAATACAGTAAAAACAGTTAAATTGTGAAATATTATTACAATTTAAAAGAGCTGTTTTCTATTTAAATATATTTTAAAATACAATTTATATTTGTGACACAAAGCTGAATTATATTTATAATAACATATTTGTGTATATATACATTTTAAATATATTTAGTGTTTCTGAAAAAGGTATTTTATGCTCGCCAAGGCTGCATTTATTTGCTCAAAAATACAGTAAAACAGTAAAATTGAGAAATATTGCTCCAGTTTTAAAGAGCTGTTTTCTGTTTGAATATATTTAAAAATATAATTTATTTTAGTAAAGCAAAGCTGAATTTTCAACATCATTACTCCAGTCTTCAGTGTCACATGATGCTTCAGAACTCATTCTAATGTTCTGATTTGCTGCTCGAGAAACATTTCTGATTATCACCAATGTTGAAAACCGTTGTGTCGCTTAATATTATTTGTGGAATAGAATTTTTGTGATGTATATAAAACATCAAGATAAGCTGCTGCAAGGGTTAAAAGCAGACGGATCTGTGGCAGAAAGAAAAAAAACCCTCCTAACTGATCAAAAAAGGGCTTTTGTGTTTTTTCGCTCGCGGGAATGTTGTGCTGGAAGTTTGATGTTAAATGAGCTATGGGAGGTCCGTTGAGGGGTGCGTGTGTGCGTGCGTGTGTGTTTGGGGTGTTTGTAACTGCAGTGAGACGTGGTTTTCCAGCGAGCGGGTGAGGTGAGGATTAGCCAGCGCCTCTGAGCCGGAACATGCCTGTCGGAGACGCAATGAAGGCTACAAACCATGGATCTCATTCCCTCCCCTTCCCCTTCCCCTTCCCCGTCTGTCTGTCTCCTCAGTTTCTTTCCAGTTCCTCTCGGCGCAGACAGGCGATGCGTTCACGCACAATGCGTGCGGATCAGGCCCATTTGCTGCCCGCTCCTGATGGTCTGAGAGGCTCTGACAGGCCCTTCACCGAGGCCTCTCCTCCTCGACACATTCATCTGACCTGCACAAACAGCTTTCTTTTCACCCTCGGCATGTCTAACAGTCACTCTTCATTACGGCTCACACACCTGCACGCGCACCAGCTTCTGTACTGCTACAAAACCAGTTTCCTGAGCGAGAGGCCCGCAAACATCCACCTGTTACCCCAGCTGATACCAGGATTGAGCTCTAGTCTGAGCTGAGCTGTGAATGCCTGTTAAAATCCACAACATATCATAACAATATTATAATAGTTAACCAAAATTAAAACTAAAATCATAAAAAAATGGATCTGAAATTAAAAACCTTCACTGAAAAAACCTTAGAAAAATGCTAATTTAAAATAAAAAACTTAGTTATTTCTACCGTTTCTCATTTTCCTTTAGTTTGACTTGTAGTAAAATAACTACAGCTGAAATAAAAAGTGTATAGACGTTTTGAACAAAAACATATAAAGATACAAATAAAGATGCAACAAAATGACTAAAACTTTAGCTAAAATGAAAACACAAAATAGAACACAAAATATGAAAAATTTAAAAACTAAAATTACAAAATAAAAAAAATTACAAATTAACAAAAATTATAAAAAATATAAATATAAAAAATTCAAAATTATTATTATTATTATTTATTTGTTTTTAATTTATTGTTTTTAACATTTGTTTATTATAATCTTTAGCAGTTTTTATCATTGTTTATCATTATTTTATAAATGATAAAATTACAATAAAATGATAAAAATATAATATATAATTATTTACAGATTATTAAAAGAAAAACATTCAAAATATGAATAAAATGATAATAGCGTTGTTGAGTATTTAGTGACACTAAAATAACATTCATAAATAGAGTCACGATTGTGAGCAGAATGTGGAATTGCTATTTGAATTTAAATGTAAATGGAATTAAAATCAACTGATAATCAGAAAAAAATTATTTTTCTTTTTTAATTACTTTTTATACTGTATTTAATGAGGAACTTTTTTGAAAAATATTTTTCATTGACTTTATTTATCATTGCAATGCATTTGCATTGTAATTATTTTATAGCATTATTATTATTTTTAATTTATTAAATTATTTCAGTTTATTACAATCTTTATTTTTTTTTATAATTGTTTATAATACTTTTTTAAATGATAAAAATTATAATTATTTAAAAATGATAAAAAGAAAAAAATATATGAATCAAAAAGGATAGTATTGTTGTTTAAATATTTAGTGATAAAAAATAGAATTCTTAAATAGAATTACAATTGTGAACAGAATGCACATTAAAAAATGACTGATGTTAATGATTTAAGTTAATTAGATTTTTTTTTATAAAAAAGTAAAAAAAAAAAAAAAAAACGTTTGAGGATTTGAAGGATTTATTTATTTAATTTATTTTATTTAGTTTAGATTCAGTTTATTATAATTTTAATTATTACATTTAATATAAAAACACTTCATTTCCCATAATGCATTGCCTGTGTTGAATTTCTTAGAACCTAGTTCAGTTAATTCAACTTTCTGTTTGCTGTGGCTCAGTATATATAAAATATATACTGAGAGCTCTGCACTTATAAATAGTAAATACCATAGTACTACCAATGTTTTAGTACCTTGGAAGTACCACGGTGCATGATTTCCATGACTTTGCCGGTATGTTTCCCAGCCAGCCAATCGGATTGGAGCTTGTTTTGGTTTCCTGTGTCATGTTATGTGAGCGGTGTGTGAGTTTACTGTCTGAGATGCCAAAAAGCAGCAGCGTTCTTCTCTGCGCACTGAAACTCCCGACCTCTAGAGCAGCGGGAGTTGAGATCGATGTTGCTGACCCAAATAGATTTTGTCACCTCCCTGTTCCCACCTCCTCCTCCTCCTCGTGGGCACGGAGCTCTCTGGCATCAGGGACACTGGGCTAATGGGTCACAATCTGACACAGGAAATATAGAGAGAATCTCCCGCCAGATCCCTTCCGGAGGATCTCATGATACCTTCACCTGAACACAGTTGCATGAGTTAAATCTAGTTCTCTGCAACTATTTTTTTCATCACATTGTGTCATTTTCTTCTCCCCTTTCTGCTCGTTTTCTCCGCTGTCTCACAAAGACATTGGGCTGCAGCAGGCTTCACTCGGTGACTTAGACTTTGATGAGGAACTTTTTGAAGATAGATCATTATTTTTTTTTGTTTTTTTTTCAACTACCATTATATTTATCATTTTATTATGTATTGCTATTTTTTATAATTTATTATCTTTATTGTTATTTTTATTTACTAGAATCTTAATCATGATTTATCAACGTTTATCATATTTTTTTAAATGTATTTATTACTTTTTATATTTGCTGAGGAACTTGTTTTGAAAGATGTTATTATTTATAATTTTTTTTTATCATTGTAATTATTTATATTATCTTTATTTTATCATTATCATTATTTTTATTTATTGTAAACTTTATTTTTATTATTAATTATTTATTCATTATTATTATTGATCATTATTTTTATCATTGTAATTATTTATATCTTTTTTATCATTATTATCATTATTTTGAATTATTGTGATCCTTATCATTACTTTCATTTATTCTAATCTGTTTTTTTATGTTTGATCATTATTTTTCACAATTTAATAATCTTATATATTTTTTAGTCACTTTTATATTTGAGATTCTTTTTTTATCATTGCAATTTTATTTTTTTTTTCTATTTAGTGTTTATAATATGTTATTATCTTGATCATAGTTTTTATAATAATTTTTTTTTAACATTTTTATTGTTATTATTATTATTATTATTATTATTATTATTGATCATTATTTTTCATTATCTTTTTTTTTTTTATGAGGAACTGTTTTGAGAAATCATTGCTTATGGTTAGTTTTAATTTATTATTATTTTAATTGATCTTTTTTCATTTTTTATTTTATTTATGATCTTTATCTTTACTTTTATTTATTCTAATCTTTATATTTTTTTCTTTTTTGATTATTATTTTTTATTTATTATTTAGCTTTTTTTATTTTTTAGTCACTGTTTTAATTTCAATTTTAATCTGTTTTAATCTTTATCGTAATTTTTATTTATGTAAATCTTTATCGTTATTATTTATTTATTATTTTTCATTTTTATTCTTTTTAATCATGATCTTTTATATTTGAAGAGGAACTTGTGTTTTGAGTGCGTGTAAGCCGTATTATTGGGTTTATGGACTCTCGAGCCAATCAAGCGACATATCAATGAGAATCAGCTCTCTCGTTGGCAGACGTCATCTCATTCACCCGATGATGGAGATACAGAGAGATGCTGTGTCCTGGAACGTCGCCTCCTCATTGTGTTTCATTACGTAGTCTCTCCAAGTAGCACTAAGTGATTTTTCGAATGCACCGCCACAGGCTCTTTAGCCCAATGAAGGTTTTTTTTTTTTTTTTCCCTCTCTCTACCCCCCTCCTTTAAATGGCAGTGAACTACATCTACGCTTAAAACATATTCTTTAATCTTCTGTTATTTTACATACAAATTGCATCCTGGGCAATGCATTCATCATTGCGTATAGCCCCCTCTCTAGTGCTAAATGAAAAATGTATCATAAATGAATAATGGATTGCAGCAAAGCATAATTTCTTTGTGGCCTGTTTACAGTATCCAGCTGCAGTTTCTCTCAGCTGTGAAAGTTGGAGAGAACGAGGAGGGGATCGATTGATGTCGCTGGAATATGACGGCTTGAAGAACGTTCCTCAAGCGTCTTTGATTACATAGGGGCTTAATAGATTTGCATGAAGGGAAAAAGCGCGCGGCCGAAGGAGACGTTTGAGACTCCCGAGACGTTTCAGATCAATTAACTTGCGGTATCTGAGGAAAGGCTCAGATAACGCAGCTAAAAGCCTCCAGATTTAGTTTGAACTCCGGCTCTTTTTTTAGCAGCTGTCCCCTCGCTGTCGCTCGCTGAGGTGCCGTCACTCCTGATGTATTAGAAAAGGGACAAATCCCTCATGTACATCCGGGTGGCCTGGATCACAGAGACTTATGGGGAGGTTCGTGTTCCTCTTACATTGTGTCTGTACTATAAGCGGCTGATGACGTGTCGCGTTGCAGCAGATCGAGGTTGTCCGTGCTGGACGCAAAAACCACTGGACTGACTTTAAATCACAAAAATCCTGGTGTTGTGCTACAACTGTGTGTATATATGGTTGAAACTGAAAGGTTTTCTGTAGTGGTCAGCTGTCGTGATTTGGTTTTGATATGGCGCTAGAATCCAGAGTAGATACTGTGTTACTGTTTGAAGTCTTGAAGCACATGTAGGTCAGGACAGTTTGGCTTCTCATAAAGAAAATACACAAGAAAATTGTTGTGCGTGTGTTCAGACCAGGGCTGGGCAGAATATCTTAAAGATATCTCTCTTTTATTTTTTATTGTTTGTTGTCATGCGTATTTTTCAACGCATCATATGTTTATTTGTATTATTTATTGTTATCTTTATCATTTTCTTTTTTGAATTTATCATTATTGTTATTATATATATATTTTTTTTCTAATCTTTTATTTTTTATCGTTTACCCTTTTTATCCATCATATGTTATGATGGATACAAGTATTTATTATTATTTAGTATATTTATTATTATATTATTTTTTATCATTGTTTACCCTTTTTTTTAATATTTAGCAATATTTACTTTTGTGTCTTAATTGTCTTTATCATTTTGTATTATTTATAATTCTCAAATTATTACTTTATTATTTATCTTTATGATGATTTATATTATCTTTTTTTTTTTTTTTTTTTTTTGGTTAATATCTGCATCTTTACATTTTATCATAAACTTTCTAATTATTAACTGTTATTTTTATTTATCATTATAATAATTTTTATCTGTCCTTATTTTTTAACATTGTTAAATTATCATTAATTTTTACAATCTTAACTTTTCATAATCTTATTTATCTTTATTTTTTTTATTTTTCTTATCTATTATTTTTCTTTTATTTTTTTGTTAGTATATTTATTATTATATTTTATTTATTATAATCTTTATCATAGTTTACTGTTTATTTTTATCTGTCCTTATCTTTAGCATTTTTTATTAAATTATTATTTTTAGTATTATTTTAGTATTATTTTTCATTAATTTTTATCTTATCTAATTTAATGTATCTTTATCATTATTTTTTAGCATAATCTTTGTAATTACTTGTATAATTAATATTATCTCAATAGTTACTTTTCGTGATATTATCATTTTTTTTTTATCTATTATCTTTTTTTATTGTTTTTTATCTTTATGATGATTTTAATTTATCATTCTTTTATTTTTTTATTTCTTTGATTCTTTTTGTCAGTATATTTATTATATTTTATATATCAATCTTTGTCATAGTTTCCTGTTGTGTTTTATTTTTATCATTATGATTGTTTTTTATCTATGCTCTTTATCATTTTTAAGTAAATTTTGATAATTTTTGGTATTATTTTTCATTAAAATTTAGCTGATATAATTTAATATCTTTATCATTATTTTTTATCATCTTTATAATTACTTGTATCATTAATATTAACTCAAAAATTATTTTTCTTATTTGTGATATCTTTTTCATAATTTTTTATCTTTAGGATGATTTTAATTTATCATTATCTTTTATTTTTATTTTTTAATTCTTTTTGTCAGTATATTTATATTTTATATATCATAATCTTTACCATTGTTTACTGTTATTTTTTTTATTTTCATCATTGATTATTTTATAATTATAATTTTCTAATTTTTTAATTTTATAATTTTCATTAAAATTTATCTTATATAATTTAATATCTTTGTTATTTTAACAATCTTTATAATTACATGTATCATTAATATTATCTCAGTAATTATTTTTCTCATTCATAATATTATCATTTTTTTCTTATCTATTATCTTTTTCATTATTTTTTATCTTTATGATGATTTTAATTTAGATTCTTTTTGTCGGTATATTTATTACTATATTTTACTTATCATAATCTTTATCATTGTATCATTTTATCCTTATATTTTATTTTTAATTTTAAATTATCATTATTATTAGTATTATTTTTCGTAAATATTTATCTTATCTAATTTGTTTATCATTATTTTCTATTATAATCTTCATAATTATTTGTAAAATCTAAAATCTTAAAATCTTTTTTTATTTATTATCATAATTTTTTATTTTAGTTTTTTTAATTCTGCATTTTTACTTGTCATTTTTATTTATTTATTAATTAATTACCTGCCTTTTAAAAACTGTTGTAAAAATGAATATTCACATCATTTAATAGTTAATTAAATTTTATATCGGTAGGAAAAAAAATCGTCGCAAACATATCATGAGTATTGGATAAACCGCCCGGCACCTGACTTCCTGCAATTCCCATTCGGCCCAGATCCTCCATCTGTGTGTGTAAGTGCTCTAATGATAGACTCCGCTATCTGGAGGATTGACGACGAGAGGGTGCGTTCACACTTCACGCATCTCCTCTCCGGGCTTCTTCTCCACATGTGCGCCAAGGTAAACGCGCGACGCCCTCCCCCAAACACGAGGGAAGTGTGCCGCGTCTTTCTGCCTCTCTCTGCTTTGCCATCCGCAGTATTCCCGTAAACCCAGGAGGGAAACGCATGGCTGGAGTGAGCGTAGGCGGCTCCTCTGCCGTCGTGACGTGTGCCGTGTGTTTGGCGGCCCAAAGTGCGTCGGCTCTCCTCTGAGACGGCCCGGTACAGATGGGAACTGCTGGACCGCGGCAGCTCATGTCATGATACACCTCTGAATTCACAGATGAGTGAAACACATGGTTAAATCCGCGTCTCTACAGAGAGAACGACTACAACGCAGCTTCCCTTTGTTGTTATTATGAACAGAAAGCATGATTAGTACCCTGAATGCCTTAGTGTACAGTATGAACGACCAAGAAGTACTGGAATTAGTTAATAAATGTAGTGTAATGCAAGCAGACAGGGACAATCACAAGTCATCAGTCTGATGGTAAAGGTCACATGCTGTGTTAAATTAGCTGGACGGTGATGATAACATGACCGCTGTTCAGTGTGGACACTACGCTCATCTGCCAGAAGTGTGTTTGAAACAGAACGACTGGAATTATTATGGCTGCGTTTGAAATAGTAGCGTGCTACAGACTGCACAGTGTGCAGTATGCAATGATAAACCTTTCAAAAGCAGCATGCTGCATTATTGTTGTGTACTTAGTTTAAAAAGAGCAGAATTATGTTGTCTGTTGTTTACTGGTGCTCTAGCATACTGCATACTTGGTATGCTGCCAGCTTTTTGATGGACAACAGTATGCAAAATGCTTGTGAAAAGCAGTGTGCTATATTTTTAGTGTTGCATGTTTAATAGCACACTACATTGTTGCCATCATGCAGAAGTGCACTTGGCATACTGCATACCGAGCAGTACACTATATATTGTGCACTGCTAGTATGTAGGACAATAGTAAATGCAAAATACTTGTGAAAAGTAGTGTGCTATATTTTTGGTGTTGCATGTTTAATAGCACACTACATTGTTGCCATCATGCAGAAGTGCACTTGGCATACTGCATACTTAACAGTACAGTACATGTTGTGGACTGCTAGTATGTAGGACAATAGTAAATGTAAAATGCTTGTTAAAAGTAGTGTGCTGTATTTTTGGTGTTGCATGTTTAATAGCACACTACATTGTTGCCATCTTGCAGAAGTGCACTTGGCATACTGCATACCGAGCAGTACACTATATATTGTGCACTGCTAGTATGTAGGACAATAGTAAATGCAAAATACTTGTGAAAAGTAGTGTGCTATATTTTTGGTGTTGCATGTTTAATAGCAAACTACGTTGTTGCCATCTTGCATAGGTGCACTTAGCATATTGCATACTTGACAGTACGGTACATGTTGTGCACTGCTAATAAGTAATGTGCTATATTTTTAGTGTTGCATGTTTAATAGCACACTACATTGTTGCCATCATGCAGAAGTGCACTTGGCATACTGGATACTTAACAGTACAGTACATGTTGTGGACTGCTAGTATGTAGGACAATAGTAAATGTAAAATGCTTGTTAAAAGTAGTGTGCTATATTTTTGGTGTTCGTATTTAAAAGCACACTACATTGTTGCCATCTTGCAGAAGTGCACTTAGCATACTGCATACTTAACAGTACAGTACATGTTGTGCACTGCTAGTATGTAGCTGTAGGACAATAGTAAATGCAAAATGCTTGTGAAAAGTAGTGTGCTATATTTTTGGTGTTGCATGTTTAATAGCATACTACATTGTTGCTATTTGCAGAAGTGCACTTAGCATACTGCATACTTAACCGCACAGTATTTGATATGCACTGCTAGTATGTTGGACAAAAGTAAATGCAAAATGCTTGTGAAAAGATATATGCTATTATGATGGTGTTGTGTGTTTACCTGCAACATTGTTGCTTTTAATCAGAAGTGTACTTGCAATGAATTGAGCAGTACTCCAGCATACTGCATACTGAGCAGTATGTTGCCAGTAATGAATGTGCTTGTGAAGACAAGTGTGCTATATTTTTATAACATTTAGTAGCATGCTACATTCTTGCCAACTTTTGTATAACTGTACTTTGAAAAAATAGCTGAGTTATTTTGGTTGTTATTTTACTGGTACACTAGTGTACTGCACAGTATAGTATATATAGTGTACTGCCAGCTGGTGTTTGTGAAATGTAGTATGTTGTATTTGTGTCATATGACCATATGGTGTTGCATGTTTAATAGTACACTACATCATTGCCATTTTTTATAAGTGTACTTGGACCGAAAGTGTACTGGGAACAGTTTTTTAAATAGTTTGGAAAATGCTTTTGAAATGTAGTATACTATATTTTTGCCACGTTTAATAGCACACTACATTGTTACTGCCTTGTGGTTGTGTACATGAAACAAAAAAAGCAGAATTATTGTCTGTTGTGTACTACTGTAGTATTCTAGTGTACTGCATACTAAGCATGCCAGCTTTTTTTAAAAATAGTGAGTACACTACATTATTGCCAACTTTTGCATAAGTGTACTTGTAGCAAAAGAGCAGATTTACTAGTATACTGCACAGTGCTGTATAGTATACTGCCAGCTGTTTTTGAAATATGATGCATTTTTGTCACATGACCACATTGTGCATGTTTAATAGCACACTACATCATTGCCATTTTTCATAAGTGTACTTGGAATGAAAAGAGCTGAATTATTTTGGCTGTTGTTTACTAGTCTTCAAATATATTGCATAATGAACAGTATATAGTGTGTACTTCCAGCTGTTTTTTGTTTTTTTTAATCAAGTGCAAAATGCTTGCGAAAAGTAGTATGCTATATTTTTGCCACATGTTTAATAGCACACTACATTTTTGCTGTCTTGCAGAAGTGTAAATGGAACAAAGCGAGCAGAATTATTTTGTCTGTCGTTTACTAGTATATTAGCATCCTGCATACTGCAAAGCACTGCAAACAGCTTTTAAATAGTATGTAGGACAACAGTATACAAAATGCATGTGTGAAGTAGTATGCTGTATTATTACTACATGACTACATAGTGTTGCATGTTAAATGGCATGCTACAATGTTGCCATTTAGCATACGTGTACTTGGAATGAAACAAGCAGAATTATTTTTTGCCATTGTTTACTAATATGCATGCTGCATAATAAACAGTATATACTGTGTACTGACAACTGTTTTTTTTTGTAGTATGTTGGACAACTGTAAATGCAAAATGCTTGTGAAAAGTAGTATGCTATATCATTGCCACATGACCACATGCACACTTGTTGCCATTTTGCAGAAGTGTACTTAGAATGTTGCTTACTAGTATACTAGCACAATGCATTGTTTAGGAACAGTGTTGTTTTTTAAAGTAGTGCTTATGTTTGTGAAAAATAGTATGCAATATTATTGTCACATGACCACATGGTGTTGCATGTTTAATTCAGCAAGTGGATTAAAATGCAGCTTAAAAGAGTATATTTGTTTTTTATATATTTTTTATTTTTTTTATGTTTTAATGACATAATAAATTAAGAAACTAATGTAAAATACAGTTGATTTGTCACAGTGGAAGTTGCATTGTGGGAAATAATATGCTGTGCAACCTGTAGTGTCCCGCACATGTAGTAGGTCATCTGCTGCTAAAATACTGGAAGTAGTTGCCCGAGTCATCTTCAGTTTTCACTTGTTTTAAGGCTCTTGCACATATTCAATGATGGTGAGTTTCTTCACATATGCATTCAGCTGTGGTTCAGCGGTAATTGACCAATCAGAAAGGCTGGAGATTCCCGTTCGATAGGCTGGCGTTTGTTGGACTGATGGAGAGGGATTCTCTTCTGTCAGTTGTTGGCTCACTCATCTATCATGAGGCAGTTGGCCGTGTTGTGTTTGTGTGGTAATGAGTGAAGTGACATTTACCTAGAGCTCACTGACCAGACGCCTCGACCATTCGCCGCCTGTCACATTCATCTCCGCTTACTATAAACTTGGCTTTCCTGATATTTGCATGCATAAATTACAGGAATGTACAAAAATGGACAATCCAGAGTAAATCGAAACACTTGCCGTATTTACTCACAGCTTTGACTTAAAACAGTGATTTCAGTATATTTTTTGTTAGTTATCATTATGCTTATCATTTAATAATAATATTTTTTTTCATTTGTCATTATCAATTTTTTGCCATTGTGCATAATTTTATTCATTTTTATTTATCTTTATCATTTTATTTCTTTTTAATTCATCATTATTATGATTTTTTTATTATTATTTAGCATTATATCATTTTTATTTATCTTTATCATCATTTAATTATCTTTTTTGTATTCTTTATTCTTTATCATTATCTTTATTGTTGTTTATTGTATTTTTTATTTATCATTTTAATTGTTTTATTTATTATTATTATTTATTTTAGCATTGTTAAATTATTTATCTTTTTTTTTTTTATTTGCCTGAGATTTGCATGTGTAGATTGCAGGATTGCAGGGTCATTATCTTTATCATAGTTTATCTTTTTTATAATTTTTTTTTCATTTGCCTCAATATTTGCATGCATAAATTACAGGAACAATTTTTATTGTTAATCTTTTTAATTGTTAACTTTATCATTATTTATTGTTATCATTATTTTTTATCATTGTTTATTATTTATCTTTTTTATTATTTTTTTTTTCTTTTCCTTTTGATTTATGATTAGCTGATTTTTTTTTTATCGCTGTTTAGCATTATTTATTGTATTTTTTCACAATTTGTTTTGATCATAGTTTTATTATTTACCATTTTTAATTATTTGTTTTTCATTTGCCTGATATTTGCATGCATACATTACAATTTGTTACTCTTTTTTTTTATATTATTTTCTTTTTTTTTTGTTTACTGTTGTCATTGTTTTATCATTATAATTATTATTTATCATTAGATTATTTTTTAGGATTGTTTGATCTTGTCTTTGTTTTTTATTTCATTTGGCTGCTATTTGCATGCATAAATTACAGGAACCTAGAAAATGTACATCCCTGAGTAAATCTAAACACCATATTTACTCTCAGCTTTGACTTCAAACAGTGATTTGAGTATATTTTTCATTATTTGTCATGATGTTTATCATTTTATTATTTATTTTTTATTTGTCATTATCATTTTTTATCAGTGTGTATCATCATTTTATTTCATTATCATTTTATTATTTATTTTTACTTCATCATTATGATTTTTTTTATTTAGCATTATATATTTTTTATCGTTTTGATCATTTAGTTATCTTTTTTGTATTCTTTATTCTTTATCATTATCTTTGTTCTTGTTTATTATTAGTTTTTTATTTATCATTCTTATTGTTTTATTTATTATTATTTATTTTATATTTCATTATTATTTTTTCTTTGCCTGATATTTGCATGCATAGATTATACTCTTCTTTTATTCATCATTCTTTTATTATTTGTTTGATATTTGCATGCATAAATTACAGGAACTTACAGTTTTTATTGTTGTTATTCTGTTTTTTTATTTATCTTTATCATTATTTATTATTATAATTTTTTATCATTGTTTATTATTTATCTTTTTTTTTAATTCTTTTTTTCATTTGCCTATGATTTTTATGATTACCTATGTTTTTTTTTTTTATCTTTATCACAGTTTAGCATTATTTATTGTTTTTTTTTTTTCTCATAATTTGTTTTGACCAAATTTTTTATGTTTTTTTTTATGGTTTTATCTTGCTTTTTTTAATTGTTATTTTTCATTTCATTTGCCTGCTATCTGCAAGCATAAATTACAGAAACCTAGAAAAATGGTCATCCCCAAGTAAACCTAAACAAATGCAGCATGTTTACTCTCAGCTTTGACTTCAAACAGTGATTTCCGAGTATATGGAGTGTGTTTCCCGGCGTACCTGCTCAGAATATGAGATGAGAGTCAAACGTGTGAAGCGCTGCTGTTTGAAGGGAAGGCTTTAGACATGTGGGCAGTGTAGCATCAAATAGATTGTGTTTCCTCCCATGTAAATGGCTAATGTGTGTCGGCCGCTCTGACACAGAGGAATGTACTGAATTTGCTGCAAGGGCTTTACAGCCGTTCAGAGCGCCCGCCGCGGCTGGAAACGGTCTGCGTCGTCCCCCCTATACCTTCAGCTCATCATACGCACGCGCACGCACACGCTCGCTCTTTCCAAACTCCCGGAGCTCCTGCCATGGGCGGCCGTCGAATAGTGTTGCTCAGATTGGTGTGGACTCTGAGGAGGAGTTTTTATTGGCTGTGGGAAAAGAGATGACTGCTCAAGCATTGAAATGCTTTTACACACTCACACACACACACACACACACACACACACCTATCCAGTGTTAGATCCAGGCTAGGACATTTGGCAGCCTTTTGTGTGAACAGTCTTGTAGCTCTGTTACAAATCTAGTGTGCTGCCTACTGACTACATAGGCAGCTGCCTTCTAAGAATGCATCCTAACTGAAAAGTAACCTTATAAGGGACTGATTTGGCATAGACGGCAACTCGTATGTGACACACAAATAGTTTTATAGTTTTACTATTTGTTGCCAATTGAGTTTGACATGGCATGTTGCTACACTAATGATGTGATAACTCTAATAAAATACATAATACACAGCAATATTGGGTAATTTAGCTAGAAGTGTAACAAATTGTCTGTGCAGTATGTACATTACATTATGTATGTATTAATTTGTGTGTATATATATATATATATACAAATTAATACAAACGGATTTATTTAATTCCAAAAAATATTCCAAAATAAGATGCTCACCAAGGCGTTTGTTTGATGTATTTTAAAATGTTAAGGTATTTAAAGGTATTATTACCATGTTAAGTAATGTACAGGGGTTGGACAATGAAACTGAAACACCTGGTTTTAGATCACAATTAGTATGATATTGGGCCTCCTTTTGCAGCCAATACAACATCATTTCATCGTGGGAGTGACAAATACAAGTCCTGCAAAGCAGCCAGAGGGATTTTGAGCCATTTTCCTCTTGCAGAACAGTGGCCAGGTCACTATGTGATGCTGATGTGGGAAAACGTTTCCTGACTTGCTCCTCCAAAACACCCCAAAGTAGCTCAATAATATTCAGGTCTGGTGACTATGCAGGCCATGGGAGATGTTCAACTTAATTTTCATGTTCATTAAACCAGTCTGTCACCAGTCTTGCTGTGTGTATTGGTGCATTATTATCCTGATACAGTGCACTACCTTCAAGGTACAATGTTTGAACCATTGGGTGCACATAATGAAACTTTACACTCTGCTCTAACTGGTGTAATGTACAATACGTGAAGATTGGGCACCAGACAGCGCAAATATAGCCATGAAACCTCCAATACTATATTGGCGAGTGTTTCAGTTTCATTGTCCAACCCCTGTATATGTGTATATATATATAAATAAATTATTTTGTGTGTGTGTGTGTATATATATATATATATATATATATATATATATATATATATATATATATATATAGTATTATGTATTATATAATATATATATATATATATATATAGTATTATGTATTATATAATATATATATATATATATATATATATATATATATATATATATATATATATATATATATTATTTATATATTTATATATATTTTAGTGTATAAAATGTAACGTATGCTTGATATTTTTATGATGTATCAAGTATATATTTAAGAATATTTCATTTAAATTTAACATTTTTGTAAAAAGATATTTCATTTAAAATAAATTGTTTTTGTTTTATAATATATTTTCAAATAGAAAATTTAACATTAACACACACACACACACACACATATATATATATATATATATATATATATATATATATATATATATATATATATATATATATATACTTAATATTTTTATATTGTGTATCAAGTATATATTTTATATATTTAATTTAAAATTAAAAATGTAAAATATTTACTTTAAAATAAATTGTTTCTATTTTATAATATATTTTAAAATACAAAATGTAGAATGCGTATTTATATTAAAATTAAATGTGTATATTACAGATTAATATGTAATTTACTATATACAGTAAATATGTAATATATATTTGGAATAATTTCTCACAACTCATCCCAGAATGCTTTTCACTATTTCATTATTATTTCAATGTTTTTTTGTTTTGTTTTTTTGTCTTGTGGCCTTCTCATAATATCATAACATAATTGTGCTGCCTACCTTTATATCATCAAGTGCACCTTAATGATGCCTTAAAACGCTAAATCTAAACGCCTTAGGTTTTGGAACAGAGCTTTTGTATAAAATATTTTGGGTGAGGCCGTGGCCTTTTTAAACTACTTCTTGATGTGGAATAAGTTTGAACGTGTTCCTCAGGAGATTCTGATGTTCTTGCGACGTTCCCGAAGTTCTGCAACCTCGCAAGTTCCCTTTTCATCCTCGTTTTAACCGTACCTCGCTGACGCGGGCCATATTCCCAATCTCTGCGCTCTAGATACATTTATTTTTGTCTCGGATGAGGAATATCTCTTTCTGTCGCACGTGTTGGGTAGGAATAAAAGAGTTTCGGGCTCTGACAGGTGGCCCTAGCTGGTGTCGCCGGGCTCTCAGGGGCCCTCCGGAGATCGGGTAATTGCGAGGGGTTGGACCCGGTTCGGTGTCACACAGGTGGCGTGAAACGCAGCCGCTCGGCTCACCTGAAATATTCACGTTCTTCCAGCAGCTCGGCTTTGATCTCCCCTCGCAATCAACAGGGGAGCGGCGGGAGGGGCGCGGGAGGAAGAGAAACAGCGCAAACAACAGGAAAAAGGAGCACACCTGAGAAACAAACAGATTGACATTTCTTAAGAGAGAATAAACAATGGCAGGTTATCCGTGTTATCCGCTGCTTGCCATTTTTCACCCCCACCTCCGTCGATTTCTTCTGGAAAGTGGGCCAGCGTTGCTCTGTTTGTGTGTGTGTCGTCGAGACTTTGCGGAGGTAAACTCCTGCTCCGACTGATTTGGTGCCGTTTGTTATGGATTGTCAAGTCACTGGCCCCCATTTATAACGCTCTTTTTAACACAGTTATATTTACTCCACAATAAATTTTACCCAGACACTTCCCACTTTTTTTTTTTTTTTTTTAGCCACACAGTGATTTTTCAATAGTCTTGCGTTCTTGACTCTTGCTTAATAAACCACGGTGTGTCAGAATAAACAAACAAATAGCAGAAAACATCACTTATTCGGTGAAATCTGCACGGGTTCATCCAGGCCGCTTTTTTTCTTTTTTTCTTTTTATTTCATTCCAGTAAATGCACGACCGCAAAGACGGCGCTTGTGTGAGATAATGGCTGGTCTGATTGTAACCACAGAGTGGAGTGTGAAAAGAACAATGAGCCATTATGATGATGATAAATAACGTGCGCTCATTTGGACGTTCATTTAGACGGACGTTTGCGCCGAGCGGTTTGCCGCGCTAATTGGAAGCAACTTTAAATCGTGACTGTTGAAGAACGAACTACTTTGAGTGATAAAAGGACAAAGAAACTGCTAGAAACAGAATGGATAAATACCTGTTTGATTTAAAGTACTGACTTGAGAAGGAAAAATCATAGCATATGTAAGACATGAAACCTAGTCTAAGCAAAGGTCGAGGTGTTTGCTTTGTTAAATGCTTTGATATTTGTTGACGGCAGCCGTTTTGTTGAAGAATTGTGTAGAATACAGGTTCCTAAGTGTCTGCATTTGTAACACTTTGCAAAAGTAATTGTTATCAGGCAGGTGTCTTTGACACTTTTCAACCTAGGAATTACTTACACTTTTCTCTGCAGTCGAGCATTATCCGTATTTTTAACATCCAGAAAAATTACACGCTTCATCCTTAATGTGCAGAGACAACTGTAAGTAAGCCACTGGAGTACAGGGCACCGCTGGAGCTGCAGGCAGTAAAAGTGCATAGTGAAATTCTAGTGAGATTTAACCATTTTAATTGACAGAAAATGGGAAGGATTAAAATAAAACATCACAGTTGTCTTTCTGGTGTGCAATACATGAATATTCTTTGTTGCTTTAACTAAACATGGACAGTGCTTATTAGTTTGCATGAAACTGGATCAGACAAGGTGTTAGTAGGTGTTATTTTGTTTTTTGTTTTTAGATATCTTGCTGATAAACTAATGGCGTGAATGCTCGAATGAGCATAAAATACATAATGCACCAGTACTAGGGATTTAGTAATATGTGATCCTGGACCACAAAACCAGTCATAAGGTCAATTTTTTTTAAAATTGGGATTTATACATCATCTGAAAGCTGAATAAATAAGCTTTTCATTGATATATGGTTTGTTATAGGACAATATGTGGCTGAGATACAACTATTTCAAAATCTGAAATCTGAGGGTGCAAAAAACAAAAAATAAAAAAACATCTAAATATTGAGAAAATCACCTTTAAAGTTGTCCAAATGAAGTTTTTAGCAATGCATATTAGTAATTAAGAATTATTACGATAGGAAATTTACTAAATATCTTCATGGAACACAATCTTTACTTACTATCCTAATGATTTCAGGCATAAAAGAAAAATCTATAATTTTGAATTATTGCTCACAAATATACCTGTGCAATAACTTATGGTTTTGTGGTCCAGGGTCACATATAGACAAAAATAGTACATTTATATATTTAGTATTAGTTTTTTTTTGTGTGTGTTTTTTGTCTGAAGGAAAGACATGTTGCTGCTTAACATTGTTATGTTGCATATATACTGTCGTCCAAAAGTTTGGGATCAGTACGATTTTTAATGTTTTTTTTTTTTTTTTTTTTTAAGAAGTCTCTTATGCTCATGAAAAGTTGCATTTATTGGATCAAAAATAGAAAAAAAAAAAAAAAAAATAGTAAAATTCTGAAATATTATATTTTCTATCTTAATAAACTCTAAAACATCATTTATTTCTGTGATGCAAAGCTGAATATATACATATTCAAATATATATAAATAAATTTAACACATTTTTAGTGTTTCTGAATAAGGTATCTTCTGCTCACCAAGGCTGCATTTATTTGATCAAAAATACAGTAAAAACTATAAAATTGTGAAATAGTATTACAGTTTAAAAGAGCTATTTTCTATTTAAATATTTTTTCAATTATAATTTATTTTTGTGAGGCAAAGCTGAATTTTTAGCATCATTACTCCAGTCTTCAGTGTCACATGGTCAGAAATCATTTTAATATGCTGATTAATTATCAGTGCTGATAACAGCTGTGCTGCTTAATATTTTTTTGAAACCGGTGAGATATAGGATCAACATGAGTGCTTTATTTCCAGGTGAAATTCACAGAATAAGTCAAGTGAAATTTATGTGATCTTGTCAATATTAATCTGAGTTCTACTTGTCAGTGCAAATGACCTAGTGTAAGTTCACTCTCAGAAAAAAAAAAGTACAAAAGCTGTCACTGGAATAGTATCCTTTCAAAAGCTACTAATGTGTACCAATTAGGTACTAAAATGCACCTTTTAGGGCTAAATACTATAAGTTACAAAGCTTTACCTTTTGAACATTTACTGCTCCACTGACAGCTTTTGTACCTTTTTTCCTGAGGTTTTTCCTGTTCAGATAATGTATTCAGAAAAGTCATTTTACTAAGTTAAACCAATCTGTTCTGCATTTCTGTCTGGTGCAGAAATTGTAAAAATAATTTGCTCAAATGTAGCTCTTACTATGAGCAGTAGGTGGACCGTTTTTCAATCCTTTAAATGACCAGGAGTCTCAACAGTGGCTCTATAACGAGTCAATATTTTCAGTCCCCTGCTGAGACGCAACTTTGGTTTAAAACCCTCTGATAGATGCTTGAGGGGTTTTATTCCGAAGCGACAGCACTGCCTGTACTTCTTCTTTTCAAACGTGTCCTTGCTCAAAGAGCACAAACTCCGAACTGCGCTTTTTCCCGACAGATGAAGCGGTTCCGAACTGTACGCGTGTGCTTTAGACAAGGTGTTGACGGATTGCGGCGTGCTAGGTGCTAAAACTCCTAAATGAAGTGCAGCGTGACAACTAATTCCTGACGACGTGAGTCACACCTTCCCCGATCATTGTAACGCTCGCGTTCGTCTTAAGAGCCGCAGTGTTGTCTGCGGAGAGCCGGCTGATGGTTTGGGATTAATTATTCGCAATCATTTCCGAGCCTCTGCTGGCAGGTTTAGAAAGGTGTCAAGATGTGATATTCAGAGACGGTGACCGCCAAATTCACACGCCGCAACAAAATATTGTAACTCTGTGATGTTCATTTATGCGTGATGTTCACTGTGCAACTAGTATCACGTTTTACAGTTTAATTGACTTCTATCTTTTGATTTCACCATTAATTACGAACAATTTGCTGGATTTTGTCTTGTGCACTGTGTGATCAATAAATTTCATTGCACAGTGGTTGATTTTTCATATCTTGAGAGACTTAATGGAGGTTTTGGTTATGTTTCAGCTAACTGGAGCTCTGATCATTGGATGAGAAACGTGACGCTCAGATAAAGATATTTTAAAGAATGTGAGTAATGAAACAGTTCCTGGTAGCCATTGACTTCCTTAGTCTTTTTTTCTCATTCAATAGCTACCGGCTGCTGTTTTTTTTACCAACTTTCTTCAAAATGAAGAAACTATTAACTATCCCTTTAAGAAATCTCTGACTTGTGTCAAACCTGAGCACAGTTTGAGACGTCACTTCCAAGCCACTAGAGGAGACGTGTGTGAGATTACTGCTCACTGCTTTATCTCAATTCTTCCTAGGAGAAACAATTGAGATATTAAAAAGATCCCATTTGTGATTTTTTTTTTTCCCCCCTCTCCTACGGGTAAACAAATGAAACCAGGGGAGCTGACGCGCGTGGCAGCTCTGAGCACGTCCAGCGGGCCACTTTCCTCTTTCCTGTCCAAGTCGGGGCAGATAACGGCTCATCTTCCATCTCTGCCATGGACACCCGCCAGAAACGGCCCTATCCTGGATCTCTCCCAAACACAAAAAAAGAAAAGCAGAGAGAAGTGCTGTTGTTTTTGTCCGTGTCGTGGGGTTTGAGGGGGTGGGGTTGGTGCCAGTATTAATGCGGGGGCCAGACTAGACTCCAGCGATGGGCCGTATTGATTGTGTTGATTTGATTCATTGATCGATCTCTCCTCTCGAATGTGGCGTCTGAGAAGCGGCACTAATCTGAAACAGCTAAGGACAAATCTTCTGCCTTACACACAAACTGAGGAGATAAGAAAACGTATGAAAAGAAACTGCACTTATCTAAATCATAGACTAGCCCTTCTGCTGTCCCTCGCTGTGGCCAGTGTGTGTGTGTGTGTGTGTGTGTGTGTGTGTGTGTTGGGCCTTCTCTTTCTACACTGATGTTTATATTGGTGTGTCTCTATATGTCTGTGTTGTGTAGATAAAAGTTTTCTTGTATAACGGCCATGCAGGGTTGCATACTTGCATCTTTAATGGCCCTGTAGATGTTTATAGCACATCTGCATAAATAGGTACTTGTTTCAATTATTTTTGTATAACATGCATGCTGGGTTGCATATGCGCATGCAACTAGGGTAGTTATAAGATATGATTTCTATAACATGCATGCAGGTTTGGTTATCTGCATGCTTAGGTAATGCTATAGATAGCATTTTTGTATATCATGCATGTAGAGTTGCACATCTGCATGCATAGGTGATGGTCATATAGATGTATTTCTTGTATGAAGTGCATGGAGGGTTGCATATCTGCATACTTGCATCCGTAATGGCCCTGTAGGTGCTTTTTAACGCATCTGCATAAGTAGGTGATTGTTTCAATCATGTTTGAATAACATGCATGCTGGGTTGCATATGTGCATGCAATGAGGGTAGTTACATGATATGATTTCTATAAAATGCATGTAGAGTTGCATATCTGCATGCATAGGTGATGGTCATATAGATGTGATTTTTTTTTTTTTCTATGAAGTGCATGCAGGGTTGCATATCTGCATGCATCCATTCATAATGGCCCTGTAGATTTAATTTTATTTTTACACATCTGCATAAATAGGTAATAGTTTCATTTTTATATCATGCATGTAGAGTTGCATATCTGCATGTATAACATGCATGCTGGGTTCTGCATAAATTGGTAATAGTTTCATTTTTGTGCATGAAAAGTTGCGTATGTGCATAAAAAGGGACAGGTATATCATATGATTTTTATAGTATGCATGTAGGTTTGCTTATCTGCATGCTTAGGTAATGCTATAGATAGCATTTTTGTATCTGCATGCATAGGTAATGGACAGGCCATGCAGGCTGAATATCCGCATACATCTCTCCATAATAGCCCTGCAGATTTCATTTTTTTATTTATATTTATATCTCTTAGATATTATTTTATTATTTCTTATATAAATCTGCATTAATAGGTAATTGTTTCATTTTTTTTATGCATGCATGCTGGGTTGTGTATGTGTTTTTTTTTTTTTATTTATATAAAGTGCATGCAGGGTTGCATATCTGCATGCACAGATAATAGTCCTGTAGATAGCATTTATTTGCATGGTGCCCATGCAGGGTTGCATATGTGCATGCATATGTCTGCATGCATAGTTAGTGGTCCTGTAGATGTTATTTTTTGTACAAACATGGAAACCCTGCATGCAATGATCATGAAAATATCTTTATTTATATAGCTTGCATGTGAGGTTGCATATTTGCATGCACAGGTAATGAACCTATAGATATTTTTTTTATTATATTATACATGCAGGGTTGTGTATCTGCATGCACAGGTAATTGCCCTTGTCTGTTTGAATCTTTTGTGTTTCTGTGTTCGTGTTTTGAATGCATGATGCACAGTTGTATTATTCTCTTTCTACAATGATGTTTATATTTGTGTTTCTCTGTGTGTCAATATTCTTTAGGTATAATTTGCTTGTATACCGTGCATGCAGGGTTGCATATCTACATGCATAGGTAATGGTCCCCGTCTGCGTGAACCTTTTGTTTTTTTGTTTTTTTTTGTTTTTTTTATGAGCGTGTGTGTGTGTGTGTGTGTGTGCAGCAGGGGTTTAGAGGCAGCGCAATCACCAGGCAGAACAGAGTGGATCTATAAATTGATGGAATTCAAAGCCTGCAGCATCGATTACCATTATAACAAACAGCCGAGCCCAGAACGTCTGATTATTTTTAGACAAAGATTCTGTGCTCTCAGCAGCAATTCTGCTGATGCTGTCACACTCGCAGACATCTGCCTATGATTGCAATTAGATGGGATACAAAAAGAAAAATAATACCTCCATCTGCATTTTTTTCCCCTTTTTTCCCATAACCACCCACTTTTTTTGCAGTTCATTTCTGCTGGTCCAAACACTCTGGCTCACTGGTTGAGAACCCTCTTGCTTTTCCCACATGTCAACTTCCTCTCTTCCCTGCTGTCATCAGCGAGAGGTGCCATAGATTCTGTGCTAATCGATGGTAAAGATTTTTTCGAGCTCTATAGTGAATCTGAAGGTTATATCTTTGTGTTCTAACAGTCTGTGTATTTACAGTACGCATTTTCATTTATGGCCCTTCATTGCTTGTCTGGTTATTACAGACGACAAGCTCTCGGATGTGATTTAGTTAACCCCTGGTTATCTTTTGTTTTCTTTTCAGTGCTTTTATGTATCTCAGTCGCTCGTAGACATGTTCGATTCAATGTCAAGTTCAACCGTCGACGACGTTGCGTATCCAACTTGGTCGACCGCACGTGAACGTAAACGCCTCGGCCAATCAATTTTCCTCGCTGAGTTGTCTGACAGATGCTGGCCTCAGCAGGGCTGGTTTAGCTTAGCTCCGCCCCCGAGCGGTTCAATCCCGCCCCCCGTGACATCGGCAGAGCTTCCCAGAGGGAAGCTCATCAATTACAGACGGATGTTTGACTGGCACAGGCGTAATGACAGGGGCTCAATATTGACCCGGCTGCCCACCACATCCTGAAAATACGGGCCTGATTGCCTTTTTCCAAACCCTTAAAACGTCGAACATTTGACTGAAGATGTCTTCTTCTTACACACAAGTCTGGCTTTTTTTCAATACTGTTCAATAGTGACATTTCTTTGTGGCTTTCTGGGAACTAGGATCTGATTTAAAGGGATGGTTCACCCAAAAATGAAATTTCTGTCATCATTTGCTCAGCCTTATGTCCTTACAAACCTGGATGACTTTTTCTTTTACCGAACATGAAAGGTCAAATTTTGAAGTCTGTTTGAGCCAAAGGTTTTTAGAGAATTTTAACAGAAGTTTGGTCTGTTCTTTACACATTATACTGTGCTACTTCATTGATTTTAGAAGGTTTGTCACAATTTTACAGTATAATAATATATATTTTTATATATATAATGTATTTGTATATGTATGGTACTTTTTTTGTATTTTTAGAACATTTTATGGTGCTTTTTCATATTTTTTTAAAATAATATTTTACAATAATAATATTCTTTTTTAAACTTTACAGTCATCATCCTCTTACATTGTACAGAAAACAGCCTTTTTATTGTTTTATTTTGTGGCCATCATTTTGTGTGGTTAAATATAATAATAATAATAATAATAATAATAATAATAATAATAATAATAATAATAATAATAATATATTATTATTATTATTATTATTATTATTATTATTATTTTATTATTATTATTATTGTTGCTGTTGAAAAAATAGAAAATATTTAAAATAAAAATATAACAATAGTAGTTAATAATAATAATAATAATAATAGTAATTGTTATTGTTGTTGTTGTTATTATATTAGTAATAGTAATCATTTATATTATTAATAGATAATAGAACAACAGTAATAATAATTTTTTATTATTATTATTATTATTATTATTATTATTATTATTATTATCACTATTTTATATTAAATTAGTAATAGCAATAGTTTTATTATTATTATTATTATTAATAAAACAACAATAATAATTCATTATTATCTTGTTGTAATTGTTAGTAATAGTAATATTTTTATTATTTGTATTAATAATAATAATAATAATAATAATAGTAATAATACTTTTTATTATTATTGTTATTATATTAGTAATAGTAATCATTTTTGTTATTAATGGATAAAAGAACAACAACAATATTATTATTATTATTATTTTAATATTATCTATTATTAAAATGTATTAGTAATAGCAATATTTTGTATTATTTGTATTATATTAATAAAACTACTTTATTGTTGTTGTTGTTGTTATTATATTAGTAATATTTTTATTATTTGTATTAATAATATTATTATTAATAATAATAATAATAATAATAATAATACTGTTTTGTTTCTTGTACGTGTTCTCAAAATATTAAACTTATTTAATTATTATATTTATATTTAATTATTAATATTATAAAATACCATAGAAAGAAAAGCCCTGAGGGGCTTGTACAAAGTATTTTGCCTAAAATAGTACAAAGAAAAAGGTTAAATACAGAGAAAAAATGAGGAAAATCCAGATAAAATATGTAAATTAATTATTAAGAGGAAGAAGGAGCAGCAGTAAGGACTAAGTTGTTTATGGTGAAAGTTTTCTGAGCGCAACCCAAAGCTAGTTTAGATGGCTCGTGTCAGACTGCAGTTCATGCTTCTTATGTGTACTGTAATTTTCCTGCTCGGAACGACATTGACTAACATGGATCATCACCTGCTGAGCACGCTTGCATTTAACAGGCGTCTCAGAGCCTCAGTGCATCATGGGTAGCAGAGAAATGAGGAAGAAAAAGGGCTTTTGGCAAACGTTGCGTTAGCATCAGGTGGGTCTGATGGCTGTCTGAGCACAAATGAACAAACATTTAAAAAAAACAACAGAAGTGAAGCGTGCTGCAGTTTGTTCTTGAAAGGTGAGAGCGAGCAGGTTTATTTCCAGCTCCTGCTGATATCTCGTCTCTGTAGACGATGCAGGGAGCAAAGATGCTGTTTGTGATGTGTCAGATGTCAAAACTATTAATAAAAAAAGCTTTTTCTTTATATACTCCTACTGTTAGTGCTGCTAAAACTTAAGCACAAGTTTCTGTAAATGCTTCTTAGCCGTGAAGTTTGTGCTCAGGCAATTAGCCGTGTTTGCTTCAGGATTGCTGTTGTTCACATTTAAGAGTTTGGGGTTTGTTCAAAACCTTAATCAGAAGTATTAAACTTCACTCTTTGTGCTACAGATGTTGCTGAAAACATGACACTTTTTGGTGTATTAATACTTTTTTCTAAATGGTTTTTGCCTGGCAAGGGAAGTGTGAGAAAGAAAGAATGAAAGAAAGCGACTGAAAGGATGAAAGAGCGAAAGAAAGAGAGTGAAAGAAAAAAAAGAAAGAAAGAGTGAAAGAAGGAACGAGTTAAAGATCGAAAGAAAACGATTGGAAGAATGAAAGAGCGAAGGAAAGAGCGAAAGAGAGTGAAAAAACAATTGAAAAAGAAGAAAGAGTGAAAAAGAACAAATTTATCAGCAAAATAAAAAAACATAGCGAATGAAAGAGCGAAGAAAAGAAAGAAGGAATGAAAGAGAGTGAAACAAGGAATGAATTAAAGAGTGAAAGAGTGAGTGAATGAAAGAATGAATGAAAGAAAGAAAAAATTCAAGAGTGAAAGAACAAATAAAAAAGTGAATGAAAAAATGAAAGAGCGAAACAAAGGAAAACAAAGAGTGAACAAAAAGAACGAGTGAAAGAAGGAATGACTTAGAGTGAAAGAACAAAAGAATGAGTGAGTGAATGAAAGAACAAATGAAAGAGTGTCCGAAAGAAAGAAAATTGGAGCGAAAGAACAAAAGAGAGCAAAAGAAAGATTGAAAAAAAAGGGTGAGAGTGAAAGAAAGAACGATAAAACAAATTAAAGAGCGAAAGAACAAGAGAGTGAATTAAAGTAATGAAAGAAAGAGCAAGTGAGAGCGAAAGAAAGTGAAAAAACTATTGAAAGAAAGAGTAAAAGAGAGTGAAAAAAGAACAAATTAAAAAGCGAAAGAAAAACAAATAAAGAGTGATTGAAAGAAAACAAATGAAAGAAAGAGCGTCAAAGAAGGAATGAATTAAAGCAAAAGAACAAAAGATAGTGAAAGAAAGAACGATTGAAAAAAGAGAAAGAAAAGAGTGAAAGAAAGAACGAAAACAAAAAAATTAAACTACGAAAGAACAAGAGCGACTTAAAGAAATGGCAAAAGGAGAGCCAAAAAACGATTAAAAGAAAAAAGAAGAGTGAAAGAATGAACAAATTAAAGAACGAAAGAACAAAAGAGAGCAAATGAAAAAATGGATGAATTAAAGAGTGAAAGGAAAAGAGCAAACGAAAGAAAATTAATTGGAGCCAAAGAACAAAAGATAGTGAAAGAAAGAATGATTGAAAAAAGAGAAAGAAAAGAGTGAAAGAAAGAATGAAAAAGAACAAATTAAAGAGCGAAAGAACAAAGTTAGCAAACAAAAGAGAAAACGTGTGAAAAAACAAAAAGTGAAGAACAAAAGAGCGAAAAAAGCGAAAAGAACGATTTAAAAAAGAATGAAAAAAGAGAAAGAAAAGAGTGAAAGAATGAAAAAAAGCAAATTAAAAAGCGAAAGAACAAAAGAGCTAATTAAAGAAATGACGAAAGCGAGTGAGAGTGAAAGAAAGAGCGAAAAAATTATTAAAAGAAAAAAAGAAGTGAAAGAATGAACAAATTAAAGAACGAAAGAACCATAGAGAGTGAATGAAAGAACAAATGAAAGAAAGAATGAATGAATTAAAGAGGGAAAGAACGAAAAACAGAAAAAAGAAAGCGTGCGAAAAAACAAAACGGTGAATGAACAAAAGAGCGCAAAAAAGCAAAAGAAACAACGATTGAAAAAAGAAAGAAAAGAGTGAAAATGAAAGAGCAAAAGAACAAAAGAGAACAAATTAACGAAGGAGCAAAAATGATTGAAGGAAAAAATAAGAGTACAAGAGACTGAAAGAACAAAAGAGCGAATCAAAGAAAGAAAGCAAAAAAGTGAATGAAAGAGAGTGCAACAGAAAAAAACTAATGAAAAGAAGAATAAATGAATACTTTTTCAGCAAGGATGCTTTCAACTGATCAAAAGTGACAGTAAAAGACATTTATAATTTTACATAAGATTTCTGTTTGAAATAAATGCTGTTTTTGCAAAAAAACATTAAGCAACAAAACTCTTTTCAACATGGAAATAAATTGCATTTTAACACGTATGAAATAGAAAACAACTGTTTTTAAATAATAATAATATTTCACATTTTTACTGTATTTTTTGATCCAATAAATGCAGCCTTAGTGAGCAGAAGAAACTTTTAAAAAAACATCATTAATCCAAACTTTTGCTGGTAACATTTATCTAATGAGTGCTTGTAGACACTGAACAGAAATTATTCATAAAACATAAGAATGGAAACAAAGAAGAACAATAGTTGGAAAAAAAAAATAGATGACATGTTTAATTCCAAACACACAGTCCTACATATTTATTTAGAATGAAGGTCATGTCATTTAGTACCCCTGCTTTTGTGGATATACAACCTTTTTTTACACACTACAAAGTCAACTAAAAGAACAAAACCTGTGCTACCTTGTTTTTGTTTTTTTTTCTCGGTTGATAGATACCGTCATTGTTTTCAGATCCGTTAAGCACCACAAACTCTTTGTGTGTCACTTCATGTCGACGTTCTCATCCGTACGTCAGTCAGATAGATTAACAGCCTGTAGTCTGCTTAAAGCTAATAGAGGTTAAATCCAACCATCACAGTCCATCAAACTCGTCCAGTCCCTCAACAATTACGGCTTAACGGCTCTGTAAATGACTTCTATTATATGAAAAAGCTTAAATTTGTCTTTTGGTTTCCCATTGATCATTGGTGTTTCTACTTTAGTCTCTTGGCAGGTGAAACTTACAGCAACAGATGCTGTCATGAAACCGCATTGTGTTTAAAAACTCAGATGAAGTCCTCAGTCTAAAGAGGTCAAATAAGCCACTTGATTGTGTTGTTTTTAATTAACAAGTGTCCTAAACATGGAAAAACTGGCTGTCCAGATCCTCATCATCACACTGTCAGACTCCAGTAAGAAAATGAAGAGTTTGAAAAGCATCCAAGCGTTGGTGCGGAAAGCCGTGCCGTAAATCTGGGGCTGCGTTACAGCTTTTGTCCTCAGGAATTCTTCCTCTCCCATTAGATAATTTTCTAAATTGCCTTTAAGTAAGACTTCAGATTAATTAAAACATAGTAAATTTAATTTTATGTCATGTATGAATTTGGTACAGTAATTGAAAAGCCCTCTCCTTCATTTTTTAGCTTTAGTTTGAACGCAAAGATGTTTTATAAGTAGGCTGAGATGGGAAACACGACTTGCAATTGGAACAAGTTTGATCAGTGTTGAGTGAATGAGTTTTGTAGGGGGTTGTGTACTAATACTTCACTAATATATATATATATATATATATATATATATATATTTGAATAAAAATACAGTAATATTGTGAAATATTATTACAATTAAAAATAACTGTTTTCTATGTAAATACATTTTAAAATGTAATTTATTTCTGTGATGCAAAGCTGAATTTTTTAGCATCATTACTCCAGTCTTCAGTGTCACGTGATCCTTCAGAAATCATTCTAATATGCTGATTTGCTGCTCAAGAAACGTTTATGATTATTATCAATGTTGAAAACAGTTGTGCTGCTTAATATTTTTGTGAAAACCATGAACAGATAGTTAAAAAAAAACAGCATTTATTTAAAATAGAAATCTTTTGTAACATTATAAATATATTTACTGTCATTTTTGATCAATTTGTTGCATCCTTGCTAAATAAAATATTAATTTAACCTTATACTTTTGAACAGTAGTGTGTATCATTAATAATATTTTATTATATTATAGTAAATATATCTCAAAAGAGTGAATGGACTGTATGTAAAAAGAGTGAGGTGTAGAGCAGGGTTAGTAATATGTTATTATATTACATTAGGAGAAAGATCATGTTCCATGAAGATATTTTGTACAGTTCCTACCGTAAAAACGTAATTTTTGAGTATTAATATGCATTGCTAAGAACTTCATTTGGACAACTTTAAAAGGCAATTTTCTCAATATTTAGATTTTTTTTTGCACCCTCAGATTCCAGATTTTCTATTTTCTACATATTATATATATATAATATGTATGTGCTGCAGTGGCTAAGCTAAAACAAATATAAAACAAGACGCATACAAACAAAAACATTTTATTATATAGTATTATATTATAGTATATATACCTTGAAAGAGCAAATGATTTCTAAATGTTTCTGCCACAGAATTTTTAAAAAAAGTGATTGTGACTTTTTATCTTAGTATTCAGATCTTTTTTTCCCCCTGAATTCTGAATCTCACATTTTTTTCTGCCACAGATTAAAAAATAAACAAAAATGTACCTTTTTTATTGCAATTTGGAGTTTGTATCTCACAATCCAAATTTTCCCCTCGCAATTCTTTTGCAAAGTCAGAATTGTGACAATTGCGAGGTTATATCTTGCAGTTTATATTTTTAGACCTTTTTTTGCAATTTTGACTTTTTTCTCAATTCTGCACTTGCGAGAATTGCGAGGGGGAAAAACAATCAGAATTGTGAAATAGCTCACTGTCTATACATTTATTAATTACTATATATCAATTTACAAAGAAATAATGGATAATACATAAAATATATTAATGATGTGCACTAATGTTAATATTTTATTCAGCAGGGATGCATTACATTGATCAAAAATGATAATTAAGATATTTATAACATTACAAAAGTTTTTTTTATTTCAAATAAATGCTGTTCTTTTGAACTTTCTATTCATTAAATAACCTGGAAAAAATAACTATATATATATATAATTTTTTTTGGCCTTCTTGTCACAGAATCCAAAAAAATCTATCATAATTTCCACAAAAATATTAAGCAGCACAACTTTTTTCAACATTGCTAATAATCAGAAATGTTTGTTGAGCAGCAAATCAGCATATTAGAATGATTTCTGAAGGATCATGTGACGCTGAGGGCTGAAGTAATGATGCTGAAAATTCAAAATATATTACAATAGAAAACAGTTTTAACAATTTTAAATTGCAATAATATTTCGCATTATTGCTGTTTTATTTTCTGAAAAATATATTTATACCAGGTGTATAGTTCACCAAGGTACTTTATAGAACAGTCTTAAAAAATGGTATTACTATTATGCCACAATGTCTGAAAAACCATGTTAATGTGACATTACATGTACAAAAAAACACAGCGGTACTTTCTAATATTGATTTTATTCGTGCTGACCTCTCTACAGTCGTCCTCGAGCATATTTCAGTCTTTCTGCTCAGCAGGTCAGCTGAATAAGATGGATATTGGTGAATATTCAGAGTTCCTGTGCATGTGCCATTTTCTCCCTCCGCCCTCTCTCTGTCTCTCTCTCTCTGTCTCTCTCTCCCATGACTGTTGCAGAGGTATTGATTATTTTGGATTCTGATTATCTAAAAGGCCTTCTGCTACTGTAGGCATTGGATTTATTTTGGTTTAATTATTAATGGGGCTGAGCTTACAGTAAGCAGTCGCCTTCTATCAGATCATGACGGATTACACGGTTAATATTCAGTAGCGTATATTTATTTATGTATGTACTAAGCTGTGTATATGAGTGTTGGCAGGCCTCTCTAAAGCCGTTCTCTCCCTCTCTTTCTCTTTGTCTCTGTAGAGGGAGCTAAATTCAGTGGCGGCACAACTAGCAGGCCGACAGGAAGAGAGCGAGGACTCCCATAAGCACCTGGTGGAACTGAGCCGTGAATTCAAGAAAAATGTCCCAGAGGTGAGTGGGAAAGCGAGAAATAGTTTAGTGTGTGAAGTTCATTTAATCAGTTTCATGCTGATAGAGCCTGTTAAGGTTTTCTTGACCTTACCTGAGATGGCAACCAAGTTTGGTTCATGTGTTTAGCAATTTTTTTTGGCTATGACCCTCATATGCACTTCTGTTTGTTTGCTGCTCCTCTAACTTTCTGTCTGTCTTCTCTTGTCTGAACTCCTCCCCTTCTCATATTTCAGAACTTTTTGGGCCAATCATATGATCCGCAAGTGCCATGTGACTAATTATTCTAGAATAGCTTGAAAATGACATCATGATGAAATTGATAGGATGATTTTGGCACTTTTTGTTAATGCATTTATTTACATATTTATTAACATTTACAGAAATGTGTTTGTTATCATAATACATAATTTACAAAGAAATCCATTCAATTTACTATAATATAATATTTTATAATAAAATGTTTTTGTCTTTTTATGTAGTTTTTGTTTTTAGTTTAGCCACTGCAGCATTTCACATTTTTGTTTAGATTTAATTTCAGTTAATGTTTATTTTATTTCAATCTTATTCAATTAATATTATGTATGTAAGTAAGTAAATAAATAAATAAATAAATAAAAGATACACAGGTCATACTTCACCTCAAAATCAAGAGCAAAATAAATGTAAATATATTTTGCACAAATAAAATATAATCTATTTTATGATGATTAGGATCCTTTGCATTATTATTATTATTATTAGTAGTAGTAGTAATAATAATAATAATATGCCAAGTAAACCTTTTTCTCCCCAAAATTTTCATTTGAAAATAATGCAAACAACCTTTTTGTTTTAATTTTAATTTTAATATTAGTAACCTTGCTGTACACCCTAAGTTTTTCATGAATTCCATTCAATTTGTCCAGATATATTTACTATTATTTAATGAAATATTGTTAATAATATACACTACCATTCAAAAGTATAAGGTCACATTAATATTTTATTTAGCAAGGATGCAATAAATTGATCAAAATGATAGTAAATACATTTATGATTGTACAAAAGATTTCTATTTCAAATAAATGCATATATATATATATACATATATATATATATATATATATATATATATATATATATATACATATATATATATATATATATATATATATATATATATATATATATATATTTTTTTTTTTTTTTTTTTTTTTTTACTTTCTGTTTGTCACAGAATCTGAAAAAAATATATCATAGTTTCCACAAAAAAATATTAAGCAGCACAACTATTTTCAACATTAATAATAATCAGAAATGTTTGTTGAGCAGTAAATCAGCATATTAGAATGATTTCTGAAGGATCATGTGACACTGAAGACTGGAGTAATAATGCTGAAAATTTAGCTTTGCATCACAGAAATAAATGACATTTTAAAATATATTCACATAGAAAGCACCTATTTTAAATTGTAATAATATTTCACATTATTACTGTATTTTTAATTAATTAAATGCAGCCTTGGTGAGCATGAAAGCCTTTCAGGAACGAACTCAGACTTTACACGGCTAATGTTTTTATATGTACATTTTTTGAAAAGCAGTCAAAAAGGATGCTACGGCATCTATCAGAAGGGCCTTTGCTTCTCAGTATATCTATTGTTGTCTCCGCCCCTCTTGTTGGTGCCCCGCCCCTCTTGACATCGCTCTTCTTTTGTCTCCTCCCCTGTCTGCTCAGCCCCTCCCATTTTCTCCACCCCTCTTATTTCTCCTCTTCCACTTATGAGCCATTTCTATCTAACATTCCCAAGCTCTTGTCTAGTTTCTCTAGTTTCATAAAGCTCAGAATAGTTCTATCTCTGTCAGACTGTCACTCGGCGTGTCTGTTTCACTGAAGACATACAAACCCATTCGTCCCTCCAGTATCAGCACTAATAGTGTAACACAGAGTATCTGCTGTTTATTGACGTCGCTTGTCACATCCAGCCCAGAACAGGCAGACATCAGCATTTAATCTTCCAGAACCTTCAGCAAAACCTCTCAGAAAATGAGCCGCTCGTTCCCGTGAAGGAAAATCCTCCGCCGAGCGTCTTTAAGTTCAAGTCCCTCTCCGTTTAAATTCCCGTCACTCTAATCCAAAGCTGCGCCTCCGATTCCTCTTCAGGTAAAGGTGACGACGGGAGGAATGCTTGTCACGCGTCTCTCATTATACGCGCTTTGACATTTTACATTTTTCCTCGTTAGCGGCCTCCCTTTTTCCGAGGCTGCGTTTGAAGCTTCGACACGATCCGGCGTCAGACCTCTCGACTCAGAAGCCCGACTCCTCGTTTGCTCTCCACTTGACACAAATGTCATCAGTGACAATCAGAATTTACAAGATTAGCAGACGTCTGGAGCGAATGGGGTTTGTGCTAGCCGTGTCGTTAAAGATTGCGCCGTAATTGAACGTAAACAAAGCGTCAGTAATGGATTGACAGGAGAATCAGATGAGTTATTTGTGTTAATGGAGAAGTTATTATTGTCTTCAGACGAAGGTTCTCGGTTCAATACAACATTTATTAACAACATATGTGGCGTGCTGTTGATTACCACACACAATCATTAGTTTTTTGTTTTAGGTTTTTTTTGGATGTACGATACTAATGCATATACAATGGAAGTCTATAAGGAAAAATAGTGCATTAAAAGCAGAACTGCACTGCAAATGTAATGTTTTTTTTAGCTGCACTGTCATTTTAATCACCCTTTTAACAGCAGGAATACTGTTGTAGTCAACTGTTACCAATGTAATTCAATGTGATTTTTCTCTTGAAATATTGCATACAAGTTTATGACAAAGTCCATAATTGATACTGCCATACTAGTCGTATATTGTTCAAGTTTAAACTTTTTTTTTTTTATAATCATTTATTCATTTGATTTTGATCTATAGACAGCTAAAGCTGTATGACAATCTTATTTTAGTATCATTGATATACTATTATACAGATGTTTTTGTTAACAATTTGAATTAGGTTTTTTTTTTATATTTTACTCTTTATTTTACTGTATTATTTTTAGATTTTAATTTTGCTGTATTTGTTATTTTTATTATATATAATAATAATTTATTATTATATAGTTTTTTTTAAATGTATTTTTGTTTTGCTAATCCAGTGCAGTTTGTTTTATATTTTATGTCATTTAATTTTTATTTATTTATTTATTTATTTATTGTAAGAGTGAAAAGGTTTTTCACTCTTAGATTTTATTAGATGCACTAAATGCTGGGAGTAGAAGTACAGATAATTGCTTTTAACTGTGAAATGTCATTTGACTCAGAAACTTTTGTGGTGAATCTTATTTAAAATAAAATGCAATTTCATTTAATTAAAAAACTAAACTAAACTAAACTAAACTAAAAATAAAATAAAATAAAATACCCAGGTTATTCTTCACACCAAAATCAATAGCAAAAATGCATTTAAATATATTTTGCATACATAAAATATAACCTATTTTTGCACTTTGACAATTGTTATGCCACATTTTTCTCCCCAAAATTGTCATTTGAAAATAATGCAAATTATTATTATTATTATTTTTTTTTTTTTTTGTAGATTTTATTAGATGCAGTAAATGGGACCCAAGAACTTTTGTGGTGAATAAAATAAAATAGAATAAAATATTTTGCATAAATTAAATATAACCTATTTTTGCACTGTGACAATTATTATGCCACTTTTTTTTCTCCCCAAAATTGCAATTTGAAAATAATGCACAATGCAAAAATATGCTTTATTTGCTTCAAACAAAATAAAAATATTTTAATTTTTTGGTGCATTATTACCCAAACGTGTAAAATATTAAATAAAATTAAAATATTTTGGATAAATAAAATATAACCTATTTTTCTACTGTGACGATGATTGTGCCACTTTTTTCTCCTCAAAATTGTCATTTCAAATTAATGCACAATGCAAAACAAAAATTCTAACTGATCTCAGAAATAGGCTTTATTTTCTTCAAACAAAATAAATGCTTATTTTTGTTGGTGCAATATCACCCTAACATGTTTATGATCAGGTTTTGTGGGGTTCATCAGTGTTTGTCTCTGTTTCTCTGTGTTTAGGAGGTGTTGGAGATGGTTTCGCCCGTCCTCAAGAGTTTCCAAGCTCAGGTCAGTCAACTCTCCCCGTTTAAAGCCGATTGCATCATATCCACCTGAAAAACAATGCTGCTCTCATGTCTGTTCATGCTGGAGAGATTTGTATATCAATACTTTAAATAACATCCAAATCAGTTGAATGCATTTAGGCATCGGTCGTTATTTCTGTATGTTTTATGTAGTCGTTTGCTGCCTTTCCCAGGAATCTAAACTCTCTCGGCATCACGTCATCCGTATCTGTACTCCATCCCCCCCGCCCTCCGCTGTATTGACTGGTATCATTTTCCCGTCAGACTTAAGTAGCATCTCTCCTCCATTAAGACGCAGGAGTACTGGAGGCCTCTCTCACTCTCTCCGTCATGCTGTTGTAATGGTGCACTCCCCGTTCCTTCCCTGACATGCTCCTGTCGAGAAAGTCATCTGATCTCCTCTCAAAGCCAGTGCTCGAGCCATTAAACAGCAGATCATAAATCATATTTGCGATCCTCGTCTGTGGTCCAGAGAGCTCAGGCATACTGAAATGATAGCGCAGGTTTCCCGGCTCATCAGGAGTGATTCGCTGCTGTCACGGACTCCAGCTGGCCGCATGATGTTGCGTTGTGCAGGAATGCAATGGCATTTTTGTAAAAAAAAAGTGTTTTAGGTGTGATATTGAAGGAATAGTTTTTCCAAAAATGAACCATCATCAAACCTGTATGAGTTTCTTTCATTCCGTTGAACACAAAAGATGATGTTTTGAAGAATCTTGGTAACCAAAGAGTTGATGGTAGCCGTTGTCTTCCATTCCAAAAAATGCAATGGAAGTCAATGAGGACCAAAAGCTTTTTGGTTACCAACATTCTTCAAAATATCTTGTTTTGTGTTCAACAGAAAACATTTTTGGTTGATCCAATCACAAGTGGTCAGTCGCATCTGGTCGCCGCTCATGTTGGTATTAACATGCATGTCAGATCTGTCTCCAGTGGCCACTTGTGATTGGATTTCATCAAGATTTTTTGAGAGTGAGTGCGAGGTCCCGATGAACATACTTAATGTGCGCTATGTGGGTAACAAACCTCAGTACTCAACGGGGCGATAGAGAAAACTTCAGATGTCTGCGCCGTTAAAACCTTCTATACATGTATTGATGGTCTGTTCACGGTGGATAAAGTCCTGGCATTTATGCATTTATTTATTATTTTGTTTTTACTTGGAAATCTGAAAGTAAAGTGAGTTGCAAACAGGCTTTTACACTGATTCAAGCAATAAGACTTGTCACTGTGCTTTTTTGGTGAATGTAATCACAGCATTAGGGCATTAATAGGTAGAATCAGGGTCCTGGAAATATCAAGGAATTTTTAAAATCTCAAAAAAAAAAAAATTAATTAAATTAAAATTTGAATTAAATAGTGAATATAAAACTTATAGTAAAAAACAAGTGTGCACAATAATTAAGTTATTTATTTATATGTATTTTTTATTAATTTTTTTTTTACTTTTTGTTTTGGACTGCTTCAAAATATTTCATAAGCATAATGCAATTATGCAATATTTTTTAAATGTATTTTAAAAAAATCTTATGCTTAAACTGGAAAACTCATTGGAACTCATAAATTAATATTTTGTTTTAAAGGAAAGGAAAGGAAAGGACGTGACATGTGGCCAAGTATGGTGACCCATACTCGGAATTTGTGCTCTGCATTTAACCCATCCAAGTGCACACACACAGTAGTGAGAAGTGAACAAACACACACACACACACCGTGAACACACACCCGGAGCAGTGGGCAGCCATATCGCTATTGCTGCGGCGCCCGGGGAGCAGTTGGGGGAACGGTTGCTTGCTCAAGGGACTCACCTCAGTCGTGGTATTGAGGGTGGAGAGAGGGCTGGTTATTCACTCCCCCCACCTTCAATCCCCGCCGGACCTGGGACTCGAACCCGCAACCTTTCGATTACAAGCCCGACTCCCTAACCATTAGGCCACGGCTTTATTTAATCATATTACATTATATACACTACCTGTCAAAAGTTTTTAAACAGTAAGATTTTTAATGTGTTTTAAAGAAGTCTCTACTGCTTACCAAGCCTGCATTTATTTGATCCAATGTACAGGAATTTTGAAACATTTCTACTATTTAAAAGAACTGTTTTCTATTTGAATATATTTTAAAATGCAATATATTTCTGTGATTTCAAAGCTGAATTTTTAGTAGAATTACAGTCACATAATCCTTCAGAAATTATTCTAATATTCGGAATCGCTGTTATAATAATAATAATAATAATAATAATAATAATAATAATAATAATAATAATAATAATGATATATTATAATGTTAAAAACAGCTTAGTAGATTTTTAGAAATAGAAATCTTGTGACATTAAAAATGTTACAAAAAAATTATCACTTCCTTGCTAAGTAAAAGTATTCATTTCTACAATATTAATTTCTAATAAAACATTCATTTCTAATAAATAAATAAATAAATAAAAACTATACTGGCTACAAGCTTTTATGGTATAGTGTATAATGTTACAAAATCTTTTTATTTCAGATAAATGCTGATCTTAGTATCTTTCTGTTCATCAAAGAACCCTGAAAAAAATGTGCTCATCTTGATAATAATAATATAAAATGTTTCTTGAACAGCAAATCAGTATATTAGCATGATTTCTGAAGGATCATGTGAATGGAGTAATGATGCCGAAAATTCAGATTTGATCACAGGAATACTTAAATATTTTGTGCAATTTTTATGAATTCAGTCTGTAAAAACAAATAAATATATAAATAATCATTACCCAGTGATCATGAACATCTGGGTAAGTCATGGGTGTTCAATCTTTATATGGTGTGGGAACCTTCACAACATGCTGAATGAGTGTCTTGAATGGTTAATAAATAATAAAAATATTAAGGACACATTTTTAAACCTTTATTTTATTTTATTTTATTTTATTTTATTTTATTTTATTTTATTTTATTTTTTTATTTTATTTTATTTTTGTGGCATTTAGGTCCTGACATAGATGTTAACTGTTGGTTTGTATGGCTGCTGTGCAGTGATATAGCTGGCGAACAGGTGTCATAATTGTTACTGTACCGTGTTTTGGACTGGAACGACCTATGCATTTTATAATTTGTAGATCTAGAGCATCCCTGACTGAGAGGTGCATGATGGGTAAACTTCACAGGGACCACTTAGCGCGCAGGAGAAGTTTAACAGTGAGAGTAAACTACGAGAGCTCGGAGCGTTATGTAGGTGGAGTGTGTGTTTGTGTGTTCTGGGTCCCTCTGAAGCGTGCGTGTGTGTGTGTTTTAGGTCTCTTCGGCCCTCGTTCTCCTCCCTCCTCCAGCGGCGCGCTTTCTCGAGGTCCCCGGTGGTTCTTGGACCCTTATCGTGCCACTTCTAAAAGAGAAGTCGTCGGCTTTGAAGTGTTTGCGACATGACAGGTTTCTCTTTTCTTTCTCTGTTTCATTTCTGCGCGTCCCTCCCTCTCCTCCCCTCCTGCCTCGCCTGCTAATTATCGTTAACCAGGCGGCTGATTAGAAACACGCGTCGACCTAGATTTCCGAAGCGTTCGGTCGCGCGAAAGGGTTAATCCCCGAGCTGGTGGCTGTCATTGGTCGTCTCCCTCCTCCTTCTTCTTCTTCTTCCTCTTCATCGTCGTCGTCTTCTCTTCTTCTTTCCTGTTCTTTTCTCTTTCGGAGTGGAAGAGAGCTAATGAGGTCCCGTCAGAGCCGGGGAGAGGTGTTAATTTGGCCTGTGAAGTGGAAAGGAGATTAAGGACAGTAAGAAGTCGAGTTTACGGCTTAAAATACATCGCTGTCCTTATTAATCCAAAGGCCCTGGGAGACCAGCAGCACTTTTTGGTTTTATAATGAAGAGTGTCTTATAATGAAGGTAATTTTAATAAAATTTACTGCGAGGAGGCTCGCGTCCGACGGCGTGTGTGTCTTAATAGAGTCGGCCGCACCGCTGGGTCTGATATCGGAGAGGTGTCGACGATCCCTCGCGCTCGCGCTCCGGCCTTTTTCTTCCTTTGAGAAGTGTTATGCCAAACGACGCTCACCTTAAGAGGGGAAATTGGTTTTAAACTTTTGCCAGGCGTGTGGAAACGGAGTCAGACAAAGAGTAAAATCAGAGCCGGTTGGACTTTTGTGATTCTCAATAGGATGCCATAGGGAAATTTGCCCTTTAAAGCACAAGAAAAAATAGTCAAATAATAGTGAAAATCAACTTTTTTGAAGCCTTTGGACAAAATAAGGTTTGCATACGTGTTTTTTGTTGAGTATTATATTTAATCCATCTGGCTTTTATGGCCTATATGTGATCACAAAACCAGTCGTAGGTAGCACGGCTATATTTGCAACAAAATTATCCATCCCATATGGGTCAAAATTATCTATTTTTCTTTTATGCCAAAAATCATTAGGATATTAAATAAAGATCATGTTCCATGAAGATATTTTGTAAATTCCCTACCGTAAATATATCAAAATGTAATTTTTGTTTAGTAATATGCGTTGCTAAGAACGTCATTTGGACAACTTCAAAGGTGATTCTCTCAATATTTAGATTTTTTTTGCACCCTTTAGATTCCAGTTTTTCAAATAGTTGTATCTCGTTCAATATCATATCAATGGAAAGCTTATTAATTCAGAGTTTAGATAATATAATATAGCTATAAATAATATAATATAATATAAATCTAATTTTTAAAAAAATGACGCCTATGACTAATTTTGTGGTCCAGGGTCACATATAGTAAGATGTAGTGAGAATATGAAAGAAAAAAACACGTCAGTTTTATTCAGACGCTCAAACTAAGCAAAAATATGCAATTTTGTGCAGACGCTGATATTTATATGATCAAAAAGATGAATTTCTGATTGTTCGTAATGTAAATCAGTGAGATCTTTATAACATTATAGTAGACTACTTGCATAAAATTATATAAATATCTGTAGTTACTAATAATGTTGTAGTGAGATGATATTTAATGCTTAGTTTGTCTTGACAGACAACATTTTGGGATCAGTAAGAGTTTTTTTAATGCTCATCAAGGGTGCATTTATTTGATTAAAAAAAAAAAAAAGTAAAATTGTTAAATATTATTTTGATGTAAAATATGTTTTTTCTATGCTAGTATATTTTAAAATGTAATTTATTCCTGTGATGCAAAGCTGAATTTTTAGCATCATTACTCCAGTCTTCAGTGTCACATGATCCTTCAGAAATCATTCTAATATGCTGATTATTAACAGATTTTGTTGGAACCTGTAATGCTTTTTTTTCAGAATTCTTTGATAAATAAAAAGTTAAAAAGAAATATTTTGTAAATCTTTTGTAACAATATAAACTGCCATTTAAATATTTGTGGTCAGTAAATTTTTATTCTTTCTTTTTTTGTGATAAGCAAGGCAAGTTTATTTATATAGCACATTTCATACACAATGGAAATTCAAAATGTTTTACATAAAACAAATTAAAATAATCATATTTAAAAATCTGATAAAATCTGATAATTTTTTTATTTTCTGATAAATTGATGAAAAGTGATAGCAAAGACTTATATTGTTAGAAAAGATTTCTATTTTGAATAAATTGTGTCCTTCTTAACTCATTATTCATCAAAGAATCTTGAAAAAGAATCACAGGCTCCAAAAAAATATTTAGCAGCACAACTGTTTCCAGCATCGGTGATAAATATAATAAATCAGCATGTTAGAATGACTTCTGAAGAATCATATGAAACTAAAGAGTGGAGTAATGGCTGATGAAAATTCAGCTTTGCATCACAGGAATAAATTAAATTTAAAAAAATATTAAAATAGAAAACCATTACTTTACACTCTAATAATATTTCACAATATTAGCGTTTTTTCTGTATTTTTGATCAAGTAAATGCAGCCTTGATGAGCATATAAGAATTCTTTTAAAGAAACGTGAAGCACGAACTGAAGGTGTATATTTGTCAAATTATACTAAAAGGCCTTTTACTTGCTATAAAAGTCTAAACTATTAATCAGATGACAGAAGGCATGTAGTTTGTGTTCAACAGGTTTATCAACAAAGCTTTGATCATTTTAGAGGTCTTAGAAATTTGCCTTGGTAGGCTTTATAGAGTTAAACATTTTGGGGGATTTAGTATGACAAGTAATGTCATTTAAAGAAATATTTTATCTAGAAATGAACCTTTAGGTTATATATCACTTATGGACTAATTCTACGTCTGGACATTTTTAAAAAAATAATAATCTTCATTTTTATTCTGTCCATCTTGCTTTTGTCCAATATAATACGAGTTCTGTCATATTTCATCTTTGAGCTTTGTTATACGGATCTATTTGGGATATTTGCTGCTATCTTTAGGACGTTTCGACTAGTAGCAGATGCTTTTGTATCTCTGGTTTAAGATGTCAGGCCCGAATTAACCAGTCAGCTAATTTTCTCTCCCTCTCAGTGTCTGTTGGCGCTCGCAGAGAGAAAACATCCACGCAGGGCCCTAATTATGAAAACTTGCTTTACAAAGATAATCCGAGGAGTAATTTAGCGTGCACAATGAGAGTCGTGGCGCTGTGCAGATGGAGAATCTGATAAATAGTTCGGAACATGTAATTAGCAACTCGGTTCTGTTTCGTGCCATTAACCCCTGCGGCCCAGAAATCTTCACCCGCCATTATCAGACGAAGAGGTAAAATGCAATCCAGCTGACTACACAACCCGAACGAGACCCGCTATTCATCTCGCTCAGCTTGTGGGGATTCGCAGTCAGACACCTGTTTTCTGGGGCAGGAGGGTCTCGGCTGCTTCAGAGGAACATTTAAGACACTCAGCACTAAATTATTAATCTGTGGAGTGGATGGCTTTTCTGCACACGTGCACACATTAGTGCATTCGAGGTCCTTTGCTCTGAGCGGGTTTACTTCAGGATGCACTTGTTTCGGTGAAGTGCAGAAAAGCCAAAGAACACGATAGGATGTGTTTTATTGTTAATATAGTGCATGTTATTGCATTTCTGGGCGCTCTTTATTTGACACGTGTAGCACAGAGTGACAGGAAGTTATTGGGAAAAGGAAACAAGAATGTGATTCAGATATGTTGCATGTTGTACTGGTGTTTCGCTCAGACAGAACCACTTCAGAAACGGAAATGAATGCAGCTTATTGTATACACTACTGTTATAAGCTATATCTTAAACCAGAGACACAAAAGCATCCGCTACTAGTCAAAACATCCCGGATTTCTACTAATATCCCAGATAGATCCCTATAAGAAACCTCAAAGAAGCAAACACGATCTTGTAGGAATAACAGAACTTGCATTATAATGGACAAAACCAAAATGTACAGTTCAAGGGTTAGTTCAAACAAAAAGTAACACTTTTATAAAAAAAATATCCTTAAGCTACCATTAAAGTTGCGTATTTTAAAGTAATATACACTTCTGTTCAAATTTAAAAAAAAAAAAAAAAAGAAATTCATACTTTTATTCAGCAAGGGTGCATTAAAATTGATCAAAAGTGACAGTAAAGACATTTATAATGTTACAAAAAATGTATTTTTCAAATAAATTCAGTTCTTTTGAACTTTTTAGGTATGAAAGAATCCTGAAAAAAGTATTTTCACAAAAATGAAGCGGCATAACTGTTTTCAACATGGATAATAATAAGAAATGTTTCTTGAGCAGCAAATCAGCATATTAGAAAGAATGATTTCTGAAGGATCATGTGACACTGAAGACTGGAGCAATGATGCTGAAAATTCAGCTTTGCATTACAAAAATAAATTACAATTTATAATATATTCAAATAGAAAACAGTTATTATAAATAGCAATAATATTGCACAATTTTGCTGATTTTAGTGTATTTTGGATCAAATAAATGCAGCCTTGGTGAGCAGAAGAATCTTTTTGTGTTCCTGGTCTTGTTGTGAACGATTCATTAGTGCACCGTATTTCGAAAAGAAAAGTCTTTATAATGTCTTTTAATCAGAATAAAATAGTACCTTGCTCCAACCTTCACCTAGGAAAAATATTAATAAATAATATCATAATACGCATTTGGCAACCCAATCAAATCACGTTGACCGAAATTAGGTTTTTCTCATTTGAATATCTTTTTCTTTCAAAAATGTCACTTTAAAGGTTGTTAATGTCATTTCAGGTTTACTTATAGTCACGTAATAGAATTGATGCTCTTTATTTGACACATATGTAGCGTAGAGTGATAGGAAATTACTGGGAAAAGAAACAAGAATGTGATTTAGAATTTTAGCATTTTTTTGCTAGTGATTTGCTCAGACAGAACCACTTCAGAAATGGAAATTAATGCAGTTTATTATATTATAATACACTACTGTTCAAAAGTTGGTGTTTTTTTAAATTGATCAAAAGTGACAGTAAAGGCATTAATAATGTTACAAAAAATGTCTCCTTTAAATAAATGCTGTTCTTTTGAACTTTCTATTCATTAAATAATCAAAAATATGAAGCAACACAACTATTTTCAATATTGATAATAACAAGAAATGTTTCTGGAGCAGGAAATCAGCACATTAGAGTGATTTCTGAAGAATCATGTGACGCTGAAGACTGGAGTAATGATGAAAATTCAGCTTTATATATTCAAATAGAAAACAGTAATTTTAAATAGCAATAATTAATTTTTTTTTCTCATTTGAATACTGTTTTCGTTCAATGATGTCACATTACAGGTTGTTAATGTCATTTCAGGTTTACTTATAGTGCACATAATATAATTGTTGCTCTTTATTTGACACATTTAGCATAGAGTAACAAGAAGTTAAAGAAACAAGAATGTGATTCAGAATTGTTGCATTTTTTGCTGGTGATTCTCTCAGACAGAAGCACTTTAGAAATAAAAATTAATGCAGTTTATTAAATTAATATACACTACTGTTCAAAAGTTTTTTTTTTCTCTTTTTTTCTGAAGAATCATGTAACACTGAAGACTAGAATAATGATGCTGAAAATTCAGCTTTGCATCAGAGGAATAAATTGCAATTTATAGTATATTCAAATAGAAAACAGTAATTTTAAATAGCAATAATATTTCACAATTTTACAGTTTTTACTGTATTTTTAATCAAGTAAATGCAGCCTTAGTGAGCAGAAGAGACACCAAGAAACAGCAAATTAAACCATCTTATTGTGTTCCTGGTCTTATTGTGAACGATGTGTCATTTCAGGTTTACCTAAAGTGCACGTAATAGAATTGTTGCTCTTTATTTGACACACATTTAGCATAGAGTGACAAGAAGTTAAAGAAACAAGAATGTGATTCAGAAATGTTGCATTTTTTGCTGGTGATTCGCTCAGACAGAAGCACTTCAGAAATGAAAATTAATGCAGTTTATTAAATTAATATACACTACTGTTCAAAAGTTGTTTTTTTCTCTTTTTTTTTTCTGAAGAATCATGTGACACTGAAGACTAGAATAATGATGCTGAAAATTCAGCTTTGCATCAGAGGAATAAATTGCAATTTACAATATATTCAATTAGAAAACAGTAATTTTAAATAGCAATAATATTTCACATTTTTACAATTTTTACTGTATTTTTAATCAAATAAATGCAGCCTTGGTAAGCAGAAGAGACACCAAGAAACAGCAAATTAAACCATCTTGTGTTCCTGGTCTTATTGTGAACGATGTGTCATTTCAGGTTTACCTAAAGTGCACATAATAGAATTGTTGCTCTTTATTTGACACACATGTAGCACAGAGTGACAAGAAGTTAAAGAAACAAGAATGTGATTCAGAAATGTTTATCAGTGCACAATATTTCAAAAAGAATGTCACATTACAGGTTGTTAATGTCATTTCAGGTTTACTTATATGCTGAATCTTAGTTTGTAAGTGAATACTAGGTACTTGCTTGTTTTTCGGAGGACACATCCTAGACATTCTCGCTAAGTATAATTTATACAGCACCATAAATCACGATACTCGGTCCGTTGTTTGTTCGAGCCCGTAAGCTCGGCTGACCTTGCGGTGTGGCCTGAATATCCGCCGCAAGGTAAGTCGCTCGTTCTTTGATCCAGCGACAACACGTAGGGCCGGTCCTTCCTCTGGTTTTTGATTAATTCCTGAAGGAAATGATAATTCATCTTGAATGTATAAATATGTTATGAATCGTGGAATAAATCAAAGAGTAAAGGCACGATAATTAATTATAGCAGTATGTAAGAGAAGAGCGCGCGGGGGGAAGAGCGCGTTATGTCGCTTGCTTCCTCTCAGCGTTATGATGAGAAGAGCTGTAATTACCTTCCTGTTCTAGAGGCTGCCTCCGGCTGTGCCGATTTGTACGCTCCTGTGGGCCTGGCGGTCGTAAACCTTTTCCCAGGCTAATTGTCATGAGGGCCTAATGCACTGCCATAACGAAAGCGAGCGTGCCGATGGGGTGCGTCTCACACACGCTTTCTGGAACTACAGGTTCTGTTCCGAAAAGCTCTTATGATGCTGTCTAGGTAGGGAGCTCGCTGGAATTTAGAACGGCTTCGGCGTGTGTGAGGTGAATGAGTCCGTCTGGATCATTTTCAGGTGTGTGTGTGTGGGTTTCTTCAGGCATTGTCTTAATTTTATTGAGTTGGTAAGTGAACTCACTCGCACACGCGCGTCTCATCGAAACATTAGCGAAAGCCTTTCAAGGTTTAATTGCAAATCACTCCACAGTTTAAACACAGTTACTGCTGAGCTATTCCATGGACTCGCTAATATGAATATGTCCAATATTAACAAGGGGATCCCTTAAAAACTCTCTGTGTTGGATTTAAACTGTACTTCAGCTCCAAAACCCATATAAATAGCACTTCAGTTGATGCATACTAACATTTAGAAAGTCCTTTGTTCAAAGTTAGCATGCTAATGTTAAAGGTGCTATTTTACTTTTGAGATGGTATTACCATCAGTATACCTGTCCTTTTTAGCGCTGTTTGCTAAAGCAAGAATTACTGTTATTACTTTTATTTCTTATTAAATTACAACAAACCCCTATGCACTATTATTTTAGTATAATACATACTTTATGAGTTCATATAACATATAATTTTATATATAATATATCATTTTTTCTAACATTTATTTTATTATGCATTTGTTTTTAAGTTTAGATTTTATTTTTATATTTTGGTTCATTTGAATTTACTTAGTAATTTTGTTGTATTATTTTTTTGTTTAATTTCTGCTTAGCTGTTTACTAGTTTTACTATTTTGTTGTACTACTTTCTTTTTGTTTTTAATTTTAATTTCTATTTAGCTTTAATTTTGTTCAGTTTTAAGATGCAGAGATTTTAGTATTTCAACTTAAACTTTTTTTAAATTTCAGTTACCAAGACAGTGTTCTCAATTTATTTTGATTATTTGAATTAATTCAAATTTTAAGTTTAAACTTAAATTAAATTGAAATTTGTCATTGTTTTATTTCAGGTTTACTTCAATAGTAAGTTAATATTTTGCGTTAACAATAATGAAATACTAAATATTAATAATATATGAACAGTTTATTTGCAAAAAAACATAACTCTGTTTTTTTTTAATTTTCGAAAATCATGTTCTTTGTTATCATGTTTTTTTTTTTTTTTTTGTATTTTATTCAGTTATTTTTTACCTAATCAAAATAACCCAACTGCAGTTTGATTGAGATTAACTGAAAATTGAATTAATTGAAAACAATGAAAAAACATGATTTTTGAAAATGATTAAAAATGGAGTTATCTATTTTTGCAAATGAACTCTTTATATATTACATATACTACATGCATGTATTAATTTTGAATTAGCTTTTATTTGTATATATTTTATTTTAAGTTTTAAGTATTAGTATATTTAAGTTTTAGATTTTTTTTTTTTTACCTTTTTTATGTTTATTTATGTTTTTAATGTTATATTGACATTTTAATGCTTCAGCTTAAACTTTTTAAAAATTGAAGCTCTATTTCAATAACAAAAACAGTTTTTAATACTTTAGGTAACAAAAACAAGCCTGCCTGTAAGCCCAAGTATGAAACACATAACTCATCCTGCATCCTCCATCCTTTATTTTTAACTTCTATTTAGCTTTCATTTTTTTCACTTTTAGAAATTTTAGTATTTCAACTTCAACTTTTTATTTATTTATTTATTTTTAAATTTCAGTTACCAAGACAGTGTTCTTAATTTATTTTAATTCTTTGAATTAATTTAAATTTTAAGTTTAAACTTAAATTAAGTTTTAATTTAAATTTATTTCAGCTTTATTTATATAATGAAAGTGGTTTTCTAATAGTTTTGCATTAACAATAATAATATATTAAATATTAATAATATATAAAAAGTTTATTTGCAAAAACGGATAACTTTTTTCATTTCAAAAATCATGTTTTTTATTGTGTTACCATGTTTTTATTGTGTTTTATTGTGTTAGTAGCTGTATTTTTTAGTTATTTTTTACATAATCAATATAACCCAACTGCAGTTTGATTGAGATTAACTGGAATGCACAATGAAAAACATGATTTTCAAAAATTGTTATCTGTTTTTGCAAATCAACTCTTCATATATTAAATATGCTATATGTATTTATTAATTTTGAATTAGCCTTTATTTGTGTGTGTTGTCTATATATATATAGACAAAAGACAATGGTAAAATAGGAATAACAAATTATTGTTTTAAGTGTGAAAATATAGCAAAAGTAACAGAGAAATTCAAAAACAATGGACTTGTGACAAGACCCCTGAAATAATCAGGTCCTCACTTTAAGCTTTCATTAAGTGATGAGTGAGTTTTTGCTCGAAAAGGAGCAGGGGAAACACCAAGAAAGTGTCTCGGAGCCGGAAAAGCTATGAAAAGAGTGACACTTTAATTCACAGAGTAAGATGCAGCCTGCACAAGTGACATGAATGGTTGTTTATCCATACCAGAACTACCTACTGTAGCCAAAGCACAATAAACTCATTTATCTTTTTCCAAATCCCATATTTACAAAATATAGACTTCTGGGAATCCATACTCTGGTCTCATGAGACCAAGTTAATCATTTTGGGTCTACAGCATCCAAAATGTTCTGGTGTTGCTAGAGGAGGAGTACAGGGAGAAGTGTCTGGTTCCTACAGTGACGTTTAGTGGTAGTAAAGCTCTTCTATAAGGATGTACGACTGCTGAAGGTATGAGGGTGTTGAGCTTTATCAATGTTGTCATGAATTTACACACCACTGTGTGATGTAATACAAAACCTTGAAGCAGAAGATGCTAACTTCTCATCATTCCATGCATTGTTGGGCATTTTTCTAACATGACGATAAAGATGTTTATTCTCCCAAGGTGAAAATCCTTCAGCGGACATGTATTTCACCCAATCTTAACACTCTTTAGCAGCTGTGGGGGATCCTGTAGAGATGAGCTGAGCAAAACTCCCCATTAAAGACCAGGGCATTTAAGCAAGTTGTCCTCCACGAGTTAAACAGGACAGATGTGAAAATTTGTCATAAACTTGTATACTCAGTGCCAAGAACGGTCAGAGCAGCGTATTTAGAGTTATGGAGGACATATTAAGTATTAGAATATTACATATTCTTGAATTAAATCTAAGGTGTACTCATTTTTGCAATCATCCATTTAAACAAAATTGGCTAAGTTACTTATTTTACAGATATTAATGGCCTATATTTCTCTGTTTTTATTAAGAATATGTTTAATACATTTCAAATCTGCCTACATTTCTATGAATTATATTAGTGATCATTAAGAAAATACATCTTTTATATTTAATCAGAGGGGGTGTACTCATTTATGCTGTGCACTGTGTGTATATATATATATATACTTTTTATTTTAATTTATATGTACTTTTTTATTTGTATTTATCTTTATGTTTTAATGTTATTTTGTCATTTTAGTGCTTCAACTTAAACTTTTTAAAAATGTGAGCTTTATTTCAATAACAAAAACAGTTTTTAATACTTCAGGTAACAAAAACAAGCCTGCCCATAAGCCCAAGTATTAAACCCATAACTCATCCTGCACCATTTGTACTACATATATAAATGTTTCCTCAAATCATATGGCTTGTTGTGCTCTTTTTATTACGTTGAGGCCTCAAATCCCGTCAAGAGACTCGAATATCATCGAGACTTTAGCATGGACTCTTTTGATTTGGGTCACCCAACTAGAAACCACCCAAAACACCTTAGCAATGCAATTATAAACCTCCCAGAACACCCTAGCGCCGAGTTTTGCGTGGCAAACACCAATCGCGCTCTCTTCAGAAAATGTGCAAATGAGTTCTGTATTCTACAACTTTCATCCTACCTCAATGTCCCTATTTAGTCCTAGAACACATCCTAATGTGCTAATGACTACGGCTGTCACAGGCTGAACCACACTAGCAGGTTCACGAGCAGCAGGTCCATTAGGTATTCCTGTCACGCCGGTGGCCGCAGCCCACAGAGCTGATATAAATAGGTTGCAGCAGGCCTGAAACCGGGGCTCTCCTCTCCTCCCCGACTTTATCACCCGTGTCCGGCACGTGTTAGCGGGGTGTGATCTCTGCTGCTTTTCTCTTTGTCTCTCTCTCTCTTTTCTCACACTCTCTTGTGCCCGTGTGGTAGAGAGTTCACACGTGCGGTGCACGGAAGTGCGAGCTTTAGCCCTGCATAATCTACTGCATTTATTGCATTACTACATTTTAAAGGCGTAGTTCAGTCAAACGTGAAAATTCATGTGTTTTTGTCGTTAAGTCTCAGGTTTTTATCATGCTTTGTTTACTATGTACTGATATAGTGACAGAAAGTGTAACTTTTTACTCACCCTCAGGCCTTCAAAGATGCTGACGAGTTTGTTTCTTCATCAGATTTGAAAAAATTTAGAATTTTGTCACTTGCTCAGCAATGGATCCTCTGTAGTGAATGGGTGCCGTCAGAATGAGAGTCCAAACAGCTGATCACAGTAATCCACAATTAATCACTCCAGTCCATCAGTTAACATCTTATGAAGTGAAAAGCTGCTTGTTTGTAAGAAACAAATCTACCACTAAGATGATTTTAACTTCATATTGTTGCTTCATATTGAGTCCTGTATACAAATGTTGCTTTTTTCAGTGAAAAAGTCATCTCGTCTGAATCAGGAGAGAAATATGCACAGATAAAGCAATGTTTTCAAGCCAAAGCAATCTAAAATTAGATCTAAACAAATGTGTTGGTGGATTTTGATGTGAGAGACAACAGGAGATTTTTTCTTTTTCACTGGATGAAGCGTTATTATGAATTATTGACTCTGTATTTAGCCAGAATCGATAGTTTGAAGTTAAAACATCTTAATGATGGATTTGTTCTTACAAACATGCAGCTTTTCACTTCACAAGATGTTAACTGATGGACTGGAGTGGTGTGGATTACTTGTGAACTATTGTGATGTGTTTATCAGCTGTTTGGACTCTCATTCTGACGGCACCCATTCACTGCAGAGGATCCATTGGTGAGCAAGTGATGCAATGCTACATTTCTCCAAATCTGATGAAGAAACAAACTCATCTGCATCTTGGATGAAGTAAATTTTCAGCAAATTCTCATTTTTTGGGTGAACTATTCTTTGGTACTTCACAGAAAACTGTGATACATCATCTTGATTGCGCCAAAGAATCATAATATTATAATGCTACCACGTGCAAAACAATAATGGTACTTTTTTGTGAATGCAAACAGCTGCATATGGGTCTGAGTGCATTAGAAAGTAATTTACTCTGCATGTGCAGCTTACAGAAAACATAACTGTATGCGTAAGCTAATTTGTTCCTCGTTTTACAAGCTGCCTAAGTTGTCCAAAAGCATGTCAAACCAATTCTACACGGAGACTTCAGACCCAGTAAAACACAGTAAACATGCATCGAACTGCTTGCTGTTTTGCATTAGTGACAAAATGTCCACGCAGCGAGTTGAATGTAGGACATCAGATGAACAACAGCGGCGGTTGGAGCTTTTCAAGAGTGAGGAACGCAGATGCCACTTATTAATGAAAAAAAAAGTGATCATTTATTTATTTTAGTTAAAATTTTTAGTGGTTTTGTTTTATTTATTGCGGCTTCTCAAAATACTAAATAGTAAAATTAATGATCAAGATCAAAACTATATTTTTACAGTAATTACAACTGGCAATATGCAAGAATCCAGAAACAACAATGGCGGTATTAAAACGCTATTCTCTGTAAATAAAATGAATAGTATGAATAGTAAATAATAATTGCTATTTATTATTGTAATATATAAGTAGTGTGTCTATCTGTCTACCTATAAACAATAATAACTACATTACATTCATTATATAACAACATTAAACAGATAGATGTATAGAGTAAGAGAGGAAAAACAGGCCAAAAATTGAAAAATTAGTATGTATAGAAAAAAAATTTGAAAGTGAAAAAAGTGAAAGTTCACAAAGATATACTTTTGTAAAATGATAAATATAACAATAATTAATGTAATATAACAAATGTTACAGTAAGAAATAGCAGGGTTATTACAGTTAAGTAAAACTAAAACCATAAAAACTTAAATAGAAATAAAAGAAATAAAATAATACATAAATAAAATATATTATTATTATTATTATTAGACTGACTGCCAAGACAATATTTATCTTTTTTTTTTACTTAATGTGCAAAAACAAGTAAAACTGAAATAAAAATTAATAAAAACTAAATAGATGTATTTAAAAAAAAAACTCAAAAAGTTATAAATACACAAAACTTTAACTAAAATTTAAATAAAAAATGGAAAATATAAAAATAAAAATTTAAAAAAACTTCAGTGATACTAAAATAACTTTGGTAAATAGTAATAAATATTTGATTTTTCATCTATAAACAATAACTGCATCATATTGATTGTAACAACATTAGATGTATATAGAGAGAGAGAAAAAGTAAATCAGAAAAATAATTAAGTATATATAAAAAATAAGAAAAAAAAGTCAAAGTTCACAAATATGTACTTTTGTAATATAGTAAATATAACAATAATTAATGTAATATAATAAATGTTAAAATAATAAATAACAGGGTTATTACAGTTAACTAAACTAAAACCATAAAAACATTATTATTATTATTATTATTATTATTATTATTATTATTATTATTATTATTATTAGACTGATTTCCAAGACAATATATATCTTTTTTATTATTTTATTTTTTAACTTTGTTCTAAAATAAGTAAAACTGGAATAAAAATTAATAAAAACTAAATAGACATATTAAAAAAATCATAAAAAGGGATAAATAACAAAAAAATGTAACTTAAATTTAAATGAAAATGGAAAATATAAAAATAAAAATTAATTCAAAATATTTATAAAACTGCATTATGTCAGTGATACTAAAATAACTTTGGTAAATGGTTTGGTATAAACGATAACTACATTACATTGATTGTAACAACATTAGATGTATATATATAGAGAGAGAAAAAAAGTAAATCAGAAAAATAATTTAGTATATATAAAAAATGAGAAAAAAAGTGAAAGTTCAATATGTACATTTGTAATGTAATATAACAATAATTAATGTAATATAACAAATGTTAAAATAATAAATAGCAGGGTTATTACAGTTAATTAAAACTAAAACCTATTATTATTATTATTATTATTATTATTATTATTAGACTGACTGCCAACACAATATTTATCTTTTTTATTATTTTATTTTTAACTTTATGTTCTAAAATAAGTAAAACTGAAATAAGAATTAATAAAAACTAAATAGACATATTTAAAAAAAAAAAAAAAAACTGAGATAAATACACACAACTTTAACTAAAATTGAAATGAAAATGGAAAATATAAAAATAAAAATGTATTTAAAATATTTATAAGAACTATAGTATGTCAGTGATACTAAAATAACTTCTGATAAAAATCAAAAAAATAAATAAGTGTATGGAATATAATAAATATAACATCAAGTAATGCAGGGTTATTACAGTTAACTAAAACTAAAACCATAAAAATGTATATTATATATCAACTTTATTTACTAAAATTAATAAAAATTGAATAGACAAAAAAAACTCCAAAAGTGATAAATACACAAAACTTGAACTAAAATTAAAATTAAATGGAAGATTTAAAATTAATTTAAAATATTTATAAAAACTATAGCATGTCAGCGATACCAAAATAACATTGATAAACAGTAATATATATTTACTTTTTCATTTTTCAGTTTTTTTTTTTTTTTTTTTAATTCTTGTGGCGATGATCTTTTTCTTTTTCTATCTTATTTTTTTTAAACAAAGTGACAGAAGGACACATTGGAGGTTGTACTTGAACCTGATTCACCCATGAGCACCATGGCTCAGTGTGTTTGTAGCTCATGCATGAATGGCTGTGCTCAGACGTCTGTAAGGCTGTAAGTGTGTGTGTGTGATATTGGAGATCTCCTCCTGTGAGATCCTGTAGCAGTACAGCTGTTTAGCACGCGTCGGCCCTCGCCACTGAGCGCTGGTTTGTTATGCTGCTAAAACTAATGCCTTGTCTGCATGTGTACGGACAAGACATTTGTCATTTAGAGTGGCGTTTCCACAGACAGTGTGTTCATGTTCGTGTGCGTGTGTGTGTTTTATAAATAGGTCTCTCTCGCTGTAGCCAGGTGGAATTGATGCGCTTCAGCACATTTTGCAGGGTGTCGTCAGCGGAGGGTTTAATTTTTACAGTCCTGACAGTGCGAGGTCTCGAGCTCGAGAGATGCTACGCCCGAGTGACGCCACCGCTGTGCAAATGTTAGACGTGTTTGCGGACGCAGCATCGGTGCTCCCCACACACACACACACACACACACAGACAAAACAGCCATCGCTCTGGTGTCACAGAAATAGGGTCAGATGTACGCAGCACCTTTAAAGAGCATCTGCAGCATCTCTTTGTCTTTGGATTTCACACACCTGGAGGAAATACCCACGATATTTTAGGTCCTCATTGCTTGCCAAAATGTGCAGCATTCAGCTGTATCCCACAATGCAATGCACTCGACTTGACCTTCCGCTTCCAGCATGATGAAAGAAGTAGAAGTGATAGCATGTTATTTTTTACATCTTTTATGAGCAAGTTGGCCAAAGACTTTGTTTTACATGAAATTGATATTAAAATGAATTTAAAGTACGTGTAAACCAAAGTATCTGCGACTTTATTTCATTGTAGTGACGTATTTCCAACTAAAAGAAAATATTAAAAAAGGGTGGGGTTTTACAGATATTGATGTCATCAGAGAAGGAATTGATTGAAGATTACCATGACAAACCATTTTTTCAGTTGATTACCTTGAACGAATTAATTGTTCACCTCAAGACAAGCAGTGTGCGCTAACAGAGTAAATAAAGACAGTTTTGATTTCATAAGGACTTCAAAATCAAAATGCGTATTCATGTTTCAGATTTCTGGACAGTAGGTTTGTGCAAAATTCAAAATGTACGAATTGGTTCTCTCAGTTAATGAGTGTGAATTTGAATTGAATCAGTCACAACACACAGGAAGTTGAGTTGTAGTTTGAATTGGAATGACAGGAAGAGGAATTTACTCAATACAATGATCCACAAAAGGTATATTTTTTTATAGGTAGCAGTTTCCATCTATCCATCCTTCATTCTATCTGTTGTTCTATTTCTTTATCTGTCGTTTCATACTTTCATCCATCCATCCATGCATCCGTTGTTCTATATATAATTCTTTCTTTTGTTTTACCCTTTTATGCATCCATCCATCTACCACTCTTTCTATCATTCCATCCATCCATCCATTGTTCTATCTGTCTTTTTGTTGTTCCATCACCCCTCCATCCATCCATCCATCCATCCATCTGTTGTCCCATATAACATTCTTTCTATTGTTTTATCCTTCCTTACTTTTATCCATCCGTCCATCTATCATTCTTTCTATCATTCCATCCATCCATCCATCCATTGTTCTATCTCTCTGTCTTTCTGTCCATCCATCCATCCATGCATCCATCCTTCGTTCTGTCTCTCTGTCTTTCTATCATTCCATCCATCCATCCATCCATTGTTCAATCTCTGTCTTTCTATTGTTCCATCCATCCATCCATCCATCCATCCATCATCCATTGTTCTCTGTCTTTCTATCATTCCATCCATCCATCCATCCATCCATCCATTTTTCTCTTTTTTTCCATGGTTCCATCTATCCATCCATCTATCCATCCATCATTCTATTTCTATCTTTCTATCATTCCATCTATCCATCCATTCATCATTGTTCTATCTGTCTTTAAGTCGTTCCATCCATCCGTCATTGTTCTTTTCCGTCTTTCTATTGTTTCATCCATCCATCCATCCATCCATCCATCATCCTATCTATTTGTCTTTCTGTCATACCTTTCATCCATTGTTGTCTTTCTATCGTTCCATCCATCCATCCATCATCACCTAACATTCTTTGTATTGTTCCATCCATCCATCTGTCCATCTATTATTCTATTGTTTCGTCCATCCATTCATCATCAGTTGTTATATATATAAACTCCCAGTACCAGTTGTATTGTGATTCCTTTAACATCTCAGCTGCCTTGAATCGTCATATTTTTATTGATTTTCAACAGGCATGGGGGGCATCGTTACGTTCCTAGTAAAATATGCAAAATTTTCATTTACTTATTTTTTTCATTACTCGAAATGTGCTTAATTCCTCAGACCAGATGTTCTATATATGGCAGTGTAGCTGGCAGTGTAAACGACGGCCCAGAATCCCCGGCCTCGCCGTTTTGTTCGTTTTACGAGCGGCGAAACGCATGACGTGTAGAAATGAGGCCAGATTCTCTCGGTCTGCGGTACGCGCTCGCGGATGTCGAGGAGTGAGCCGCGGCTCGCTGGCACGAACGCACTCAAATTAGCCAATAAAAACGTGTGAAATGGGTGGCGGAGCGCCGGCCGAGGACATGCCAAAAGAAATAAACATCAGCTCTCTTTCACACAAACCGGGAGCCACTGAGACGCGAGGCGGGGGGGAGGACGGGAACGCGCTATCTGCTCCGACAGAACGCAGGAGCTGAGTCAGATAGCGGCATTAGTGTTTGTAATCAAAGCGGTGACATGTGTTTGCAGAGCGCCATCAGCTCAGTCAAGCCAAATGTGCCGCTTAAAGCTACACGCTCTCAAACCACACGTCCAAACACACAAAAAACAACGACAGCTGACTGTGACGTGGAGCATTCAGAAGTGTGAAACGAACGTGTGAGTGTAGGATTTGTGTATAATCGAGGCTGGTGCCGTTTGTGACCGTTCGCTCGTATGTGGCTGGTGGAGATAAATGCCATCTTCGATCAGCCTTGAAACCAAGAGCGGAGCTTATTCATCTGTAGAAATGTGCAGCGGCGCGTGTGTGAAGCGATGTATGGCTGTTGTGCTTTTACATGTCATCTGCATATGCTGCGTTTAGGTCTTCCTGGGAAAATATGGAAATTGTGATTTCAAAGCGATTGCCATTTGAGCGTCATTGTGGGAATCAATTGAGTGAATCTCATGAAAACATGTTTTTTGTTTCTTTTAAATGTTGGAGTCTTACATTGCTGGGCTGAACCAGACAAGAATGAAGGCACAAATCAACGATGATCTGAAAACATAAACACAAACTGTAAACACAAACATAAACACAAACTGTGAATTTAAAAATTAAAAAAAAAAATTATTTCCTTGCCCTCAAGTTTCAAACCTGTATGAGCTTCTTTCCTCTGTTTGGCACAAAAGATATAATTTTGAAGAATGTTGATAACTAAACAGACGGCAGCCATTGACTTCCACAGTATGGAAAAATACAATGGAAGTCAATGGCTACCAGCAACTGTTTGGTGACCCACATTCTTAAAGAATTTTTCTTCTGTGTTTCAAAGCATAAAACAAAAACATAAATCAGCATAACAGCATAACATACTTTTAAACACAAGAAGGAAACATGGCAAATATCAGGGCTTAAATACAAGACACGAGAAAAAGATAACAAAACGATGACCGTCAATCAATGAGAAGACAGAACTCATTAAAAGACGAACCAATAAGAACATGACACGAGCAACAAGCACAAAACAGAACACTTAGCGTGAAACTGAACAAAACTCTCTAATTACAAAATAAATAACATGACTTGGAATTTAGAACATTAAACGTTCAACGCTCCAACCAGATGTTGCATGGACTAAAATAAGGAATTATAGTTCTTATTTATTCTATCTATTTATTATATCTATCGATCTATCTATCTATCTATCTATCTATCTATCTCTGTTTTATTTATTTATTTTTTATTTATTTATTTATTTATTCATTCATTCATTCTTTAAATTGTTAATCTTTTTTGTATTATAAATTACTTTTTTTTTTTTTTTTTTTTTTTTATTTATTATTTTATTTAGGTTAGAATACCTTAAAGGCAGTACAACACATACTTCCATAATGTAGTACTTATGATATCTAAAATGTCTGTATTATTATTATTATTATTATTATTATTATTATTATTAAATGACTTTTTAATTATATTTATTTGTTTTATTGTTATTATTATTATTGTTAAAGGACTTTTAAATTATGTTTTTTTGTTTTATTATTAATATTATTATTCAGTGACTTTTTAATTATTTATGTTTGCTTATTATCATTAAAGGACTTTATATTTATTTGTTTTATTATTATTATTATTATTATTATTATTATTATTCAGTGACCTTTTTAATGATATTTATGTTTGCTTATTATTATTAAAGGACTTTTAAATTATATTATTTATTATTATTATTATTATTATTATTATTATTATTATTATCATTATTATTGACTTTTTAAATTATATTTATTTGTTTAATTATTCTCGTTATTAAATTACTTTAATTATATTTATTTGTTTATTATTGTTTTTGTTATTATTAAAGGACTTTTTAATTATATTTATTTGTTTATTATTATTATTATTGCTGCATTTGGGGGTAAAATGTGATCAATTTTCAGACATATCACATTGCAAAATAAGTAAATAAATAAATAAAAAATAGGCTTCATTGTTTTATGAGAAATATAATTTTGTATTTCTTTATTGTGATTTTGGGGCGATATGTGACCCAAATATGTTCTTGACAGGTTTCATGAGATTCACCCATATAGAAAAATCAGCTTCCTCCTTGGAAGCTTTCTGAGAATTCATGATTTTGCATTGTAAATGCACGTCACTGTTCAAAACGAAGACACAGAATGCATATGAACTAAATGATTGTTTAATTGACACACTTTACCCTCAGAGTCAGCACAGTTGTGCCGTTCGTGCGCACTTAAAATCTCGAAGGCAGCAGCAGATATCGTGCGTCTGGTTGAACAATAGTCTGTGCATCACAGAGAATTTCATCTGGCTAAAGGATCCATTATTTTTCTGGTGCAGACTTCCAAAGGCTCCTGCGTCGGTTTGAACTCCCACTGTCTGTTTAGGGCAACAGAAGTCTGGAATCTCCAGAGTTTTCATTGAACACGGTGTCGAGCTGTGAAGTGTAATTTCAGTGGAATCTAAACACACTAATTGAATATCATAACTTTGTGAAGCTGCCTCTCCTAAAGGTACCTGAAATTTTAATTTAGACTTCAAAAGAGCTCCGACTTTAAAGTAAATCTATTGTTTTTCATTTAGACTCGCAATTTTCTCCCCTCTCTCTCTCTCTCTCGCAAGCGGCGCGCCGTACGTAGTTATGATTGATCTGGTAATTAAAATATGCAGAGAAGGAAAAAATATTAACCGCTTCTTTTTGTTTTAGAAAACAGCCAACAGTTTTTTTTTCTCTCCACCGCAGCAGATAATTAAATTTTGCACATTGATGTTCTTTACGCGGCATTCATCTCCCTCATTATTTTTCCATTTTCATCTTTCTGCCGAGAGATCGATAGATTGATAAGATGATGTTGCTAATCTTAAATAATTTAAGAGGAGAAAAGTTACACTTACTTTGCTGCTGGCAAAGTGTTTGAACTTTGGTTCTCCTCTGGAGTTTGGCGCAATCCTTCATTCGCTCGCAAACTAAAGCCACTCGCCTACCGAGTTACAGTCGCTACGTCAGAGCGGGAGGAATTAATTCGTTCGCTGCCTTTCTTTTTCTTGGAAAATATATACAGTAGAATGCTGCGCATTACAGATCGATGGTTGTCAAGACTAATACCCCAAACTAAGAGAGAAATGGCAATTCAAAGAGAGAGCATAAAGTAGGCCAATTAGTACCTTGGGAGCGTTTTGCGGGGAGAGATAGCGCCGCGACGTGTCATTTGCGCTAACGTTGAGGCCGATTGTTTATAATATGACCTGACAGTTTGGGGCTCTCCAGTATCGGATTAAGCACAATACTAATTAACATTTGGCTGTGCGAGAAGCTGGTGTGAAGCTCAACAGGAGAGGCTTCAGAAAAACCACACAGAAGAAACATGAAAAAGACATCTTATTTTCTTCTGCAGGAAAAGGCCGACGTCTCCATAAATCTTTTTTTATTTTATTTTTTTGCACCATTACGATTGGAAATCGGTGAAAATCCAAAATCTTGAGAAACAGATGATTTGATCAAACCTCAAACCCTATTATATAATATTATGGCACGTTATAAATATTATATTTCATATAAAATGTATATTATATATTATATACTATTTTTCATAAGCAATAATATTTTATATGTAGGTTAAATATAGGTATTATGTAATCTAAATTATGTTAAGTGTGTGCTTGTGTGTGTGTGTGTGTGTGTGTGTGTATTATATTTTATATAATATTTTATAATAATTTAAGATTTTTCATTATTATGTGTGTATACGTATAAAATTTTTTTTATAAAGGGCACGTTATGTATATATAAGTATTATATTTTAGATACTATTTATATTATATACTAATATTTTAAATTATAGTGTGTTTGTGTGTGTGTATATTATATTCATAAATATTTGTGCATACATTTAAAATAAATAAATAGATAAATAAATACAAATAAAATAAATTTTAATTAAAAAGGGCATATTATATATAAGTATTGTATTATATACTCATTTTCATATTTAATATATGTAAGTTATATATATGTATTAGGTATTTTTAATTATGAAATGTATGTTTGTCTGTATATATTATATTTAATATGTTTTATAATAAATTTGTTTTTCATGAGTGTATACGTATGTGTGTGTGCATATATATATATATATATATATATTATATATATATATATATATATATATATATATATATATATATGAAGAGTTCAGATGCAAAACCAGCTAAAAGCCATCTCAGTCAAAAATTAGATGATACTGAGTGAATGCTCTCGACACATATTATACGTCCATCAAATACTTTTTGTTCAAACAATCAGGCCAATCAGAAGTACTGGTACTTACATAGAAACCTATACATCTGAGCCTGATAAAAATGCATTTTTTAAAGAAAGATGTCAGATGCATTTAGCTGGTTTTGCATCTGAACTCTTCATATATATATATATATATATATATATATATATATATATATATATATATTTTTTTTTTTTTGTTAATCATATTTTATATGCAAGTTATATATATATATATATATATATATATATATATATATATATATATATATATATATATATATATATATATATATATATACACATTTCGCAATTTAAAATACATACACACACACACACACACACACACACACACACATACATATATATATATATATATATATATATATTTATATATATATATATGTGTGTGTGTGTGTGTGTGTGTATGTATTTTACATTGCGAAATGTATGTGTTTGTGTTTATATTATTTTATAGAATATTTATAATAATTGAATAATTATATATGTATATATATATATTTGTTTCATATTTAATAATCTTTTATATGTAAGTTATATATAGGTATCATGTATTTTAAATTACGAAATGTATGTGTTTGTGTCTGTATTACATTTTATGTAATATTTATAATAATTTAACATATTTTTCATATGTGTAAATGTATGTGTAGATGTAAATTATATATGGGTATTATGTGTTTTAAATTATGAAAAATGTGTACTTTTATTATAATTATTATATTCATGTAGTTTAATAATATTTTTAACATTTATTATTATTTAAATTCAATATATCTGAGGCAGTACAACACATACTACCTTCATTTAGAAATACTTAATACTTATTTTATGATATTAGTTAAAATTTGTATAAATATTCATATTACAGTAATGACAACGAGGTTATACATTTATTTATTTTTTCCAATTATTGCAGTAAGGAGAATTTGGGCGTTAAAAAAAAGAAAAAAGCGTAATTTTGTTTAGGGAATATATATTTTCTTATTTCTTTTATTTGGATTTTGGGAGAGATGTGACACATACATGTTCTTGACAGCAAAATCAACTTCCTTCACTTTGTGCTACATGAACGATTTTAATACTTACCGTATCTTCACGATTATCTTCAACTTTAATCAGATGAGAAGGCAAACCGAGCGCTCGTTTCCTGCTCACGTTTGCTCTCAAATATTTGTGTACCTGTTAATAATCTCTCTCAGGTTTGTTCTGAAGCGAGCGTTTAGTTCAATTAAAGCGGCGTCTATTCATCCTCTCTGTTCCTGTGGTGATGGTGATTGTCACCCTTTTAATTGGGTCTCGAGGGATTAGTGTCAAGGCCTCTCTTTTTCATTTTTACTTTTTTCTAGAGTAGCTATTGACCGCTGACAGGTGTGAAAGGACCAGCCGGAGAACGGGTTTACATTTCTTTTGAGTGCAGAGCATCACCTTTAGTCCTGCACTGAGCTCACAGCTCTGATAAGATTTATTTTCGTTTTATCATCAAACGAACAGTGTTTGTGCTAATAATTAGCTAATAGTAGTACTGCTGCTAACTACTGAACTACAATTGTAGTGGCAGAACTTCAGCTGTTTTCATAGTTGAACTTTTCCAGTAACAAGCAAAAGTAGCCTAGTGTGACAAAATGTTACATCGCTGGATTTGTGTCACACTGCACACGCAGACGCATGAGGTGAGGTGATAATCAAACACTCTCCTAGACAACCCCTCTCTCTCTCTCTCTCTTTCTGTCTTCCAGGTAACACTAGGAAGCCTGATTCGTTTCAGCAGTTTTTAGTTGTTGTGTTTAGCATAATGTGTTCAGTTTTGATTGCCATTGCTTTTTTAACAGAAAAATACAGAAAATGAGCAGATTATGTAATCAAATAAATTTGTTAATAATTCTAAATATTTTTCACAATATATGTGACCCTGAACCACAAAACCAGTCATAAGTAGCACGGGTATATTTGTAGCAGTAGCCAACAATACATTGTGTGGGTCAAAAGTATAGTTAAAATCATTAGAGGGTATTAAGTAAAGATTGTGTTCTATGAAGATATTTAGTAAACTTCTCCTGTAAAAATATCAAAACCTAATTTTTAATTAGTAATATGCATTGCTAAGAACTTCATTTGGACAACTTTAAAGGCGATTTTCCCAATATTTAGATTTTTTTTGCACCCTCAGATTACAGATTTTCAAATATTGTCCTATCCTAACAGACCATACATCAATGGAAAGCTTATTTATTATTTATAATTTCAAAAAATTTACCCTTATGATCATTTTTATGATGTTTTGTGGTCCAGGGTAGTATACATTATATACAATATATATACAGTGTTGGGGGTAACGCATTACAAGTAATGAGAGTTATGTAATATTATTACTTTTTCCAAGTAACTAGTAAAGTAACGCATTACTTTTTAATTAACAAGAAAATATCTGAGTTACTTTTTTCATATAAGTAACGCCAGTTACTTTTCCCCCCATTTACTGATTAAAAGCTCTCCTGTCCCCATGTTGAGAGAAATCGGCAGTAAGATGTTAGTTCTAGAATAAATGTGAACATGCATTCATTCATCTCACTCACAAAAAACAGATTCAGTATTCCTCAAAATGAATAAAAACAGTGAAATTCAACTCAGAATATGATGCAAACCTGCAATGATTAAATATGTTAAATAATACAAATATCCTTTATGCATTTAATCCCATTTTATTACCTGATGTCTTTGCTGCCGAACTTCGATGATCCAATTCAACCATACTAATAAGCAAAAAAAAAATGTTATTGCTGAAGAGTTGACGTTTTTTTCTTCTGCGGTCTACTATACAGACGTGAATTTACTTTTCTCAAAGTCTGAGGCTTTTGGTGTGCCAAAAAGAGGACTTTTTATATTAAAAACAAACAGGCAAGCCCTGCCCAGATTTAAAAGGTAACGCAAAAGTAAAGTAACTCATTACTTTCCATAAAAAGTAACTAAGTAATGGAATTAGTTACTTTTTTAGGGAGGAACTCAATATTGTAATGCATTAGTTATAAAAGTAATAACTTTTAAGAGTAACTTATTTTATTTTATTTTATTTATTTTATTTTATATATATATATACATACATACATACGCACACACACACACACACACACACACACACACAGCACATACTACCATCATTTATAAATGACATTTTGATATTGACTTGATAAATATTTGTACTGCAACAATGAATTTGATATTAAATGTTCATTTTATTTATTCATTTGTTCATTTATTCATTTGTGCGTTCATTTATTGGTGTATTTAGTATGATGTTGTCATGTTTGATGCAGTCACCTTAGTTGAGATCAAGTTAATTGACATTGTTTTAAGACAGAAAAAATACTGACGAATATTTTTAAAAATGAAGATTTTTTTTTTTTTTTTTAATATTTTTTTTAAATATTTTTTAAAAATAAATTAAGATTATATATTAAAGAAAAATACTGGATATTTATGCACCTACCAGTCAAAAGTTTTTGGACAGTAAGGTTTTTTTTAAGAAGTCTCTTCTGCTCACCAAGCCTGCATTTATTTGATCCAAAATACGGCAAATTGAAATATTTTTACTACTTTAAAATAACTGTTTTCTATTTAAATATATTTTAAAATGTAAAAAAAGCTGAATTTTTAGCGTCATTGCCCCAGTCACATGATCCTTCAGAAATCATTTTAATATTCTGATCTGCTGCTCAAAAAACACTTATCATTATTATGTTGAAAACAGCTGAGTAGAATTTTTTCACAGGTTTCTTTGTTGAATAGAAAGTTCAGAAGAACACCATTTATCTGAAATAGAAATCTTTTGTAACCTTTTAAATGTCTTTATCATCACGTTTGATCAAATTAAATCATCCTTGCTAAATAAAAGTATTAATTTCTATAATTTATTTCCCAAAAAAAGAAGAAAAAATTATACTGACTCCAAGCTTTTGAATGGTATAGTCTATAATGTTACAAAAGATTTTATATTTCAGGTAAATGCTGGTCTTTGGATCTTTCTATTCATCAAAGAATCCTAATATAAAATATACTCAACTGTTTTAAATACTGATAATAATATAAAATGTTTCTTGAGCAGCAAATCAGCATACTAAAATGATTTCTGAAGGATCATGTGACACTGAAGACTGGTGTAATGATGCCGAAAATTCAGCTTTGATCACAGGAATAAATTACATGTTAAAATATATTCAAATAGAAAGCAGTTATTTTAAATAGTAAAAATATTTCACAATATTACTGCTTTTGCTGTATTTTGGATCAAATAAATGCAGGCTTGGTGAGCATGAAGAGACTTGTTTAAAAAAACATTAAAAATCTTACTGGTAGTGTATTTATTTATTTATTTATATTGTGTATGTGTGTAGTTTATATATGCATGGTCAAGCATAGATGGGAAAGTGATTTTTTTGGTAGATATCCCTCTTATTTTAACCGTCTTCTTTTTAACCACCTTATGCATAGATGCTTTTTACCATCCTATCAATTCCTGATGCATAAAATCAAGTCCCACCCACCATTTTTCACTTTGAATATCCTGTTTCTCTCAGAAATGCATCACATAATGATGCATTTAAATGGCTTGCAAATGCTGTTTCTTATTGATTTGATCTGTGTGAAATTGAGTGTTTCTAGCTCGAATTTCAGAGCAGCTTCCCCAACACCACTTCACCGCTGTAATTGTGAGCCATCACGTGTGTGTTTGTATATAGCCGAGATGTGAAGAATGACTGGAGGTGCGCAGAGATCTGGCGATAGTGCCGTTTTATTACATTTCATATTGAGACCAATTTTATCCAGTGGTCTGAAGGACAGACATCTATTCCCCGACTAAATCAACTCAGTGTCTCCAGTCCCGCAGTTCAAACATGCACACGCAGTCACGCGCTCCTCGCACGCGCCGCTGCCCCTGCTTTTTCTTTATGCCACTTTCAAATAAGTCTTTTTAAGATTTAGCAGATGATTCGCAGGGATTTAATATATATTTAATTGCATCTTTTTTTCAACTCATGCAGATTCTTATCCCCTTTATTCATTCTGTCAAACATCCATCACTCGTGAGGGTTTATCTAACGGACAGAGGACGATGTTTACCATGGTTAATCCAGTTTACCTGCACGCGATCCGTGACCCAGAAGGCTCTATTTATATTGTTTTTAAGGCTTGTTTCATCAGGGATGAGGAGTGTGTAATGCGAAGTGTCATTTAAATGCTAACTGCATCTGTTCGACATATAAATAGCAGCACGGCTTCTTTGTGACTTTCACCGTCACGTTCGACTGTTTGCTTCCTTTTAACTGCAGAGAGATTTTAAAATAACAATCGGTAATTGAGACGACTAGCAAGCCCATAGTACAATAACATATGCCAGCAAACAATAGCACGGTGTTTCTTCAACTTCAGGCACGTTTATCGCCCGAGGCAGATTTTGGTTTAAACGAACAGATTTCAACTTATTTTTGCTACATTTCAAATGTTTTATGTATCAATTTTATTGTTTTACTCTTGTCCCAGATCCAGATTTTCAGTCTTGAAGTACAAAAAAAAATTAGGGCACCTTAAAATAAAGTGTAACCAAGTATAATGAACAAGAATTGAAATGGCAGCCTTTTACTTGTTTGTTTGTTTCCCATCTAGGTGTCAAATCGTATGGTATAAAAATGTGAAATATTATGTAATTGACCCTTCGCAACGAGTAGATTAACTTCAGTAGACTTAAAATTGAAAAATCGTGTGTATTGACGTCTTTCCGTGGTTGAATGAAAATATGATGTTCATTCATGTTTTTTTTCGTGCTTTAAGTAAATAGGAAAAGATGATGTGTCAATTGATCTAATAAGGCAATGTAGTGACCTGTCACAACACATTAAAGAGCCACAAAATGAAATTTATTGTTTGAATTTCAGTCGGTTTCTGACTTTACTTACTTACTGACTTTACTTATTATACTACATATTATTTATTATGATCATTTATATACCTGTTCCCATATCTTATTACCCACAGAGACTGGCTAGTTAGCCTAGTGAGTGGGTGTTTAGGAAGTGTATGGAAGCCCATTTTCATTACATAACAAAAAAAAAAAAAACATGCTTTGGTAAATCATAATTATGACAAAGTATATAAATTATGAGATGCTATGTCAGAATTATGAGATAAGTCAAAATTATGGCAAACTAAGTCGTAAAGTCAAAATCATGACATGAGTCATATTTGAGATTCAGAATTTACATACTAAGTCATAATTATAAAATAAAAAAATAAAATGACTCTCTAAGAGATAGAATGTTTGAGAAAACCTTGTGGAAATTGTGACAAGTCATAATTAGACAAAACGTTAAAATTAAGTCATAATTGAGATAAAGTAAAAATTATGACATAAAAAGTCAAGATTATGACAGTAAAAATTGACAAAAAGTCAAAAAAATTACATTCTTTATAAGTAAAATTGCATACTATGTGATAAAAGATGAAATTTAAAAAAACTTAGCAATCGACGAGTCGAAATTGTGACAAGTCATAATTATGTTCTGACATAAAACGTCAAAATTACATTGTCCTAATGTCATAATTTGGATTTTTTTTTGTCTGACTTTTTCTGACTTATGACTTAAATTGAGATAAAAATCCAAAATGATGACAATTAAGTTATCAAAACTATCATATACTAAGTCATTATGAGACAAAAAGTTGAAATTTTGACTTCATTGAGATAGACAGTAAAAATGACAGAAAGTCAAAATTGACATTAAAAAGTTGAAATTGACATACTACATCATAATTATGAGATAAAAAGTAAAATTACATACTATGAGATGTTAAAAATTCGAGGCGAGTCAAAATTGAATCATAATTCACATAATTATTCACATAATTTTAACTTTTTTTTTATCTCAACTATGACTTAAATTGAGATAAAAAGGCAAAAAAGTCAGAATGAAGATGAAGTAAAAATTGTGATTTAAATCACTGAGATTATGCCAGTAAAAATTGAATAAAAAGTTGAAATTGACACACTAAATCATAATTATGAGATAAAAAAAAAAAAAAAGTTAAAATACATACTGTGATAAAAGTTAAAAATAAAGATTGAAATTGACAAGTCATAATTTTGACTGTTTTTATCATTTTGAGAATCAAATTGAGATAAAAAGTCAAAATAATGACAATTAAGTTGTCAAAACTATCATATATAATTACGAGACCAGTCGAAATTGACATAAATCATAAGTATGACACAGTCAAAATTATTACCAAGTTATTATTGTGATAAAGTTAAAATTATGATGTACATAATCAATTATGACAGTGAAAACTGACAAAAAGTCAAAAATAAAATTAAAGTTGTAATTGACATGCTAAATCATAATTATGAGATAAAAATGTAAAATTGCATACTATGTGATGTAAAAAATTTGAAAAAAAAAAAAGATAGAAATTGAGTCGAAATTGTGACAAGTCATAATCATGACATAAAACATCAAAATTACATTGCCATTATGTCATAATTTTGACTTCTTTGACTTTTTTAATCTGTTATGACTTAAATTGAGATTAAAAAGTCAAAATAATGACAATTATGACAGTGAAAATTATGAAAAAAGTCAGAAATGAAATCAAAGTTGAAATTGACAATCATAATAATGAGATTAAAACGTAAAATTGCATACTATGTGATAAGTTGAAATTTTGAAGGAAAAAGTAGAAACTGAGTCGAAATTGTGACAAGTCATAATTGACATAAAATGTCAAAATTACATTGTCATAATTTTGACTTAAATTGAGATAAAAAAGTCAAAATGACATAAGTTGAAATTATGACGTATCAAAACTATCACATACTAAGTCATTTTGAGACAAAAAGTTGAAATTTAGACAATCAAGTCATAATGAATCCATTTTTATGTCATAATTTACTTTTTTTACACATCGTAACTATGATTTTATGATTTTATGTGACTGAATTCGGCCGTTCATAGAAATGTGTTTGGAAACAATCATTATTGAAATGCTTTAAAACAGCAGTTCTTGCATTTCTGTAAAAATGAACATGAGACTGCATTCACAACCCATTTTACTTCTGTAAAATGATCTTTATTTATAGACCAGGAATTGATCGGATCCTGAGAAGCGTGTGTTGGAGAGAAAAGGCTGAAGTGTAAGAGAGCTTGATGGCCAAGTCATTTTCAGAGAAACTTTATTCTCTGTACATTCTCTTTCTTGGAAAGATAAGACCAGGAGAGTGTGTATTATGCAAGTAAATAGGTTTCGAATGGATTTCTTGTTGACTTAAAATCCTGTTTTTGTCCGCGTCATCTGGGTCACCGAGAGGAAGCGCTTTTACGGCGAACGTGTTCGGCCAAGAAACTGGCATTTAAACAAACAGACTGAATTTACGTTCCGGCTCTTAGAGTTTGGCACGGGGACGCGGCGGCTCTCTGCGGAGGCTTTGGCCGTTGTCCAGGTGGTCACGGAGGAGGAAGTCCCTGCCTGGAGAATTATGGGACTCATCAGCGTTCACCGTAGCTCCTCTGGGTCTCGTTCTACTCGCTGCTGATTTATACGGCGCGAGGGGAGGAACGAGGCCTCGCAGGTCATATTCATACATGCCTAAGTGGCTTGAAATTATTAGCTGCTTATCACCAGCCGATCCGCGCCATTTTTCACGCGTCGGGACTTTTAAAATAACCCGCAAATGCTGGCAGCCGTAAAAACAGACATCGTTCACACATGTGGCGTCAGGTGTGCCGCGTCTCAATTCTGATATAATGTTTTCACACAAACTAAAAGAGTCGCGCAGACGCGCAGGTCTAGGTTAATACCTCTCTTTGTTCCGAGCGGCTGCTAATTATAGCGGGTGATGACACACCTTCACGCCGCGCCGGTGATCCGTCATTTGACAGGCCGACGTGAGAGCTGTGAAAAAGGAAGGATATCTCTCGGTGAAATATGTATGACATCAAAAAGCCTTAAAGGTTATTACAAATTAATAATGAGAGGATAAAGTTGTAAAAAATAGCCCGGCCGTGGTGGGTGGGGTGTTTTAAATGTTTAATGTCGCATGCGGCGCTTGTAGATGACCACCAAACTCCTCTCCTCGCCTCCTGCGAACGGTTTAGGGATGGTCAGGACGCTCAACTGGGCGATTAGTGAGGTTGCAATTATTTCATTTTTAGATGTGGTGCTTTAAAGGCGATGCATTAGAGACACAACCTCCTCTGGGTTTTAGCATGTCAACTGTGTGCTTAAGCTGAAAATGTGTTTCTAATTTCTCTAAAAGCTCTGCCACTACATTCGTCAGAATGCAGCTTTTATAACAATTTTACAGCTTATTTTGGTATCGTTAATATACAATTATAGATTTTATTAATTTTTTAAATTAGAATTCACATTTTTTATTTTTATATTTTCTGTTTTTATTTTTAATTTTGTTGTATTTTTGTCATTTTTTATTAGTCTTTAAAATATAAATATTGATTTCAGTTTTAGTTTTTATATCAAGTTTAACATCAAAAATACTTAACTAATTGAAATAAAATAAGTTTTAAAATAACTGTTTTAATATTTTCAGTTAACATTTATTTTATTATTTTATTATTATTATTTTATTATCTTATTGGGAACTTGTTGAATTAAAATTTGTTTACATTTTTTATATTTAATTATATTTTTTATTTAACATTTATTTTAAATAAATAACCAAAACTTTTTTTATGGTTTTACTTTTAGTTAACTATAATCAAGTTAAGCTAAACAATAATACTTAGAAACTAACTGTTTTAATATTTTATTTCATTTAACATTTTTTGTATTTTAGTACTTTATTTTATTTATTTATTTATTTATTTTTATAATTTTAGTTTAGTGATTGTTAATCATTGAGAAATGTTTCCTTGCTGTATTAAAATTAGTTTTAAATTTTTTTTGTATTTTTTTTAGATTTAATTTTATTTTTTTTTTAAACATTTATTTTAAATTAAGGAACCAAAACATTTTTATGGTTTTAATTTTAGTTAACTATAATCAAGTTAAGCTAAACAAAAATACTTAGAAACTAACTGAAACAAAATAAGTTTGTGTTTTAATATTTTATTTCATCTATTGTACGTTTATTATAACATTTATTGTATTTTATTGTATTTATTTATTTATTATAATTTTGGTTTAGTGATCGTTAATCGTTGAGAAATGCTTCCTTGGGAATTTGCTGAATTAAAATTAGTTATTTAGTTTTTTTTTTTTTTTTTTAATTTAATTTTATTTCTTTTAACATTTACTTTATTTAAAGTAACCAAAACATATTTATGGTTTTAGTTTTAGTTAACTATAAATTAAGCTATACAAAAATACTTGGCTAAGTGTAAAACTAAGTGTTTTAATATTTTATTTCATTCATTCATTTATTTATTTATCAATCATTTTAGTTTTTATTTAATTTTATTTCATTTAACATATATTTTATTTCTAATATAAATTTCATTTATATTATTTCTAACATTTATATTATTATTTTTGTAGTTAACTTTAATCAAGTTAAGCTAAACAAAAATATTTGGCAACTAACTGAAATAAAATAAGTTTGTGATTTAATGTTTTATGTCATTTACCATTTATTTTATTATATTATTTTATTGTATTATTGTATTTTTTAATTAATTAATTTATTCTTTTATTTTTATAATTTTAGTTTAGTGATTGTTAATCGTTGAGAAAATTTTCCTTGAGAACTTGCTGAATTAAAATTTGTTTTTATATTTCATTTATTTAATTTAACAAGTAACATTTCAAGTAACCAAAAATATTTATGGTTTTAGTTTTACTGAACTATAATCAAGTTAAGCTAAACAAAAATACTTGGAAACTAAGTTTTGTAATATTCAACAGTCAATAGTCAATAGGTAAAGAAAATGTTTTTTAATAGTTAATAGTGTTAAGTTCATTTTTAATAGTTTAGTTTGTATTTTATTCTCAGTTATTTTGGTAAATCAAGAAAATTTGAAATTTTGCTATGGCAACTAACTGAAACAAAATTAAATAAAGGTTAATTCTAATACTTTTAATTTCAGTTAATATTTATTTTACTTTAAGTTATGGAAATGTTTTTTTAAATTGTTTTTAATTGTTTAGAGATCAATTTTTGTTCCAAGGAGCTACGACCATACTGAGAAGAAATATTAAGGTTTCCATAAATGTTTAACACTAAACTGTAATAAAACTATTTCTGCAGGTCTCAAAAAAAAAAAAAAAAAAAAAAAAAGTTTTATTTCCAATACTGACATAGAGGTAAATCCAAACTCCAAAAAAAAAAAACTATTATTAGTATTGTTATTAGGCCTGTGCACATGATTTAAACAGATGTCAAACTTGTGAGAGAAAAATCACTAGTCGTTCAGACCCTGCTGACTTATTATGAGAATATAGTTTTGCTCGTCCCAAGTACATTTCTACGAGCACACGATTTCTGCAGGTCTCACTGCTGTTTCGGAGTCTGCTGGTATTCCTGTGACAGCACAAAAGACGGCAGCGTTTCTCTGCTGACATCTTCAAGTTCACTGAAGCTTCACTAAACAAGGAGCCGAAGCCTCCGTAGGTTTGCCGACACAGAAAAGCACTCGGAGACGGCGTTATTTTTTCATCATTTTTCCTCGCGCTCTCATCTCCGAAGTGACTCGAACTGTCGCCCCCGAACACTTCACAATAATGACGGAAGACACTGTACAAAATTGCCTTGTTTATGGCGGTAATGTTAGCTGTCTGTTCCGGTGTCGCTCTCGCCGGAGACGCGATCGTGGCAGCCGGTCTGAAGTGAATTTGCCGGGCGACTACCTGGAAACATCAACAGTCATTAATTATGCAAAATTCCCTTCGCAGTGGGAGCCGAGGAGCTGCTCGCAACGGCGGAGACGACTCCTATTAGAGTCGACGCGCTCCACAATGAGCCCCCGCTGCCTCGGGCCCCGCGCGGATTACGCCGCCGCAGACGCTCCGGCAGACTGACACGCCGCTCGTGCTCTTTCTAGTCGCTCCTCTCAAAGATGCAGTTTTATTGCGTTTGTGTTGCGTTTAACTGAAGATGAGACGCAGAGCGTTCGCCGTCCCGCCGCAGCGCCTTCATCAGTCACACAGTAATTCCCGCCGCTGCCACACTGTATTTCTGTTCCCTCTCTGCCGTCTGATTGCCTGTGTATCGCCGGTTCGGCTCAGATGTAAAAACGGAGGGAATGTGACAGACCTGACACGTAATATTTCACTCTCCGATGGCTGCCTGCGACATTTGACGTTATTATAAAGTACTTTCGGCTCGGCTCCAGTGGTCTGTGAGAACTAGATCCTTCTCTAGGTGTTTCACGGGCCGCTTT
>CM070014.1:35062383-35092383 GCA_036247105.1 Cirrhinus mrigala
CTTTCTGTCTTTCTGTCTGTCATTCTTTCAGTCACTCTGTCTGTCTGTCTACCTTATTTGCTATTTTAATTCAATTTCAGTTGAAATTCTGGCATTTATTTTGTAATATAAATGGCATCTCAATTCCAGAGCAACATCTGAGTATCAGGGCTGTGCCGTTCTGTGACGTGACAAGTTGTCAAAACAAACGCAATAAATAAATGCAGAAAGATTCTTGAGAAGGTGTTTAGTTTGGTTTTGTGTGATGTAAGTGTTGATTGAGGGCAGGTGATGATGGTTCTGGTTTTAGCTCAGCGCTGACCGTGAGCACGTGTGTGTGCGTGTGTGATTCTCCTCACCATCATCTGTGCTCCGTGAGCCTCTCGTTCATCAGAGTTTTTTGCTTTGAGCGGATGCTCTGTTGGCATGATGTCCTGTTACAGTGAAACAAAGGCAACGTTGACACTGGTAATTAATTAGGCTATTACGCCTTCTGCAATGATAATTGCCTGGCTGGAAAGTCACCAGCTCCGTGAGGGAGAGGAGAGGAGCCGCGGCGGGCCAGATCCATCCATCACGGACCAGACCCTCTCTTTCTTTCTCCACGGCGCTGCCTCACCTTGACTGGCACCCAAGTGCTCATAATGGATGAGCGCTGTAATGTGATACACGGAGAGATCGTTGTATGCAGCTCGCTGTGTATGTTGGGTCTCGTCTGCGATAACTCTTGAGGTTTCTGAGGGTCATTTTCCGGCCCTCGGCTCACTCACAGGGCAGGGTGAAGCCGCTCCTGACGGCAGCTTTGATGCTACACATTTCTCTTAATGTCTCTCGCTCTCAAAACTGATAAAAAAAAAAAAAAGAAAAGCATCTTTATTTAAATGAGACTTTTTTCTGGTCAATACAGCCTGTAGAGTACCAGCCATTAGCATTCCCATTCATCTCAATTGCAGTTTCACAGTTCACCATTAGCTATACAGTACGTCATGTGACTCTAAATGTGACAAAATAAATAAAATTGATCATAATCAGGGGTTAGGAACAATGTTTTTCCTTTTTGTTAATTTTTAATTTTTTTTTTTTTTTTCATTTACTTAACCTCTTTTTAAATAAACAGTGTTATTTTTTAAATGAGAGCAAACTGTGTCGTTAAGTACTTCAAAAAAGGTGCACTATGAAAATGAACGAAAAGCAAAAAAAAGTCAATTAAACAAAACAAAACACTCTTCTTGCTTTTAATGTATGACACAGATGGCAACAGAGAAAGGCCAAATATTCATAGTACAACTTTAAACACATGTACATACAGCTCAGCTTGTCTGTTTTCTTTGGAATTAAAATATTTATATTTTATTTGTAAATATCATACTTGTTTTTCAGGTAATTTCATAAAACTAGCAAGCTAAGCCAGTAGTAGTACTGACAGTGTTGTGTAAACATGGCTGAAGATGCAAAAAGAGGAACAGACAAACCGAATCAATTAAGCAAGTCATTTATGCTGAAACTGCTCAGATTGATTCAGACTTGTGACTTCAGTCATTCAGTTCAAGCGATTCACTAGCAAAAAGCCAGATCAAAAGAGCCATTAGTTTCGCAAATTTCGGAGAGGGTTTGCAAATCATTTGATTCAGATTGAAACTTCTGAGTTCGTTCACGAATCATTTGATCGGAGCTTCACGTATCATCATTTGATTCAGATCGGAACTTTAAAATGGGATTGTGAATCGTTTGATTTAGATCGGAACTTTGGAGTGGGTTAGTGAATCTTTTGATTCAGATCGTAACTTTAGTGTGTGTTCATCAATCATTTGATCAGAGCTGCGCATATTGCAAATCATTTTACTTAGATTGGAACTTCGGAGTGGGTTCGTGAATCATTTGATTGAGATCCCATCGTCAAAGCGGGTTTGTGAATCTTTTGATTCAGATCATAACTTCGGAGTGTGAATCGCAAATCATTTGATTCAGATCGGAACTTCGAAGTGGGTTCGCGAGTCATTTGATCGTAGTTTTGCGTATCACGAATCAATTGATTCAGATCGGGATTTCAAAGTTGAATGATTCCGTGCTCCAAGTCTTAATTTGGAATGATGGTTCGCGAGTGTACACATCCTTCACTCAAGTGGAAGTACAGATACTCATGTTTAAAAATACTCTGGTAAAAGTAGAAGTACTGACTACACTTTTTTTACTTAAGTTAAGGTAGAGAAGTATGGGCTCAGACATGTACTTAAGTAAGAAGTACCCATTACTATTACCTGTTTTAGTGTCACGCTGGTAACTGGACCTCGCATCATATTGACACATTAAGATAAAATAACTTACATTTAAAATTTGAATGTATCAAGGCAAACAACCACCATGTAGAACAGGGCCAGAATGGGACAAAATTTCAGACTGGGAAATCTCACACTCATCCAGGCCATCCCATACACCCACAACACATTCTGAAACCATGGACAACCCTATTTTTTTGTATGACCATTACATTTAAATAAATGTATAAAACCTTAGGCTGGGGCCGTGCAAAATAAGAAAAGGGCTCTCTCTTGAACTGCACCTTTACATCCATTTTCCTTTTCAGTCTCTTAATTTTCCATGATATCTCTCTCCATCTCACTTTGTGTGTGTTTGCTTTTTTCACTAATTTTCTTGCACCTGTCACTTTTCCCATCAGCCATTTTCTGTTATGGGCAGAACTGTCTCCACCTTGTTGCAAAACAACCACCTCATTATGTTCTATTTGCAGTAACAATTTTATTTAAGTTCAATTTAAAGTATCACATTATGACCAGGTGTTGTTTTGTCTTAAAATGGCTTAAATACTATAGATTTAACAAAACTATATTCTCTAAATTGCCTAAATGTCAAAATTAGTACAATAATGATTACATCATGACAATATCTTTACAGAAAAATCCTAATACTGAACGTTATTGCATTATCATGAGTCATATTTTTCTCTTACCAAAATTAACCATGGTTTATTACAGTAAAAGTATAGTAACCATGGTTTGTTTGTTTTTTGGCGGATTGATTACAATCTGTTTTAATTTAACTACAACGGTAATTTTACTACACATCTTATGGTTAGACTATGGTTAGTGTAGCAAAACCATGGTTCATTTGTGGTTACCATGGTTTAACTATAGTAACCATGGATTTTGGTTTTAATTTTCGTAAGGGTTGTATTGTTATCTGCCCTAGCTCCCTCTGAACGTATTAAAAAACAATGTTTTGTAACATTTGTTTACTAAATTACTATTGTAACTTTACAGTAAATAATAAGGATGTCCTTTTGCATAGAGTATTTTGAGTGATGATAGTAATTTAGTTTAGTTTAGTTTATAGTACTACTGATGTAGTTTTGTCTTTGTTTACTTAAGCATTAAAAGGGTCATCGGATGCTCATTTTCCACAAGTTGATATGATTCTTTAGGGTCTTAATGAAAAGTCTATAATACACTTTGGTTAAAAATTCTCAATGGTAGTGTAAAACAACATCCTTTTTACCTCGTCAAAATCAGCTCTGCAAAAATCATCTCATTCTGGTCGAGGTTGCTTTAAATGTTAATGAGCTCTGCTGGCCCCGCCCCTCTCTCCTCTCTGTGGAGTGATGAGCCTGTTTACTTTAGCCATGTTTAGCCACTAAACTTGCTAACTAGCACATTATTAGGAAAGGCGATCGCAAAGGTTCATAAAAAAAACCTTATACTCACTTCTGCTGTAAGTGAAGCTGGATCACGAATGATTTGCGCGAACATAGACGGATATATGTAGATCGGGAGGCGCATTCCCTTTACAAACAAATGTAATCCACTGCATCTTTAGCTGCTCAGATGTTGGGAGTAAATGACGACCATTATTATTTGTAATTGCATCCAGCAACACAACACCTCAAATGCTCAAACGGAGATATTCTTGTATAACTTACATCCCTGCTCCGGCATTGAAACAAAGAGGGTGGACAGTTACAACTGATCTAAGGTAAGACGCTTAGATGTCAATCAACTATGGTGGGAGCGGCCTCTGTCGGTGTGACGCCACAATGACAGGCATCTGAGAACGGCTCGATTTGAAAAAGGGAATATTATTTTTACAGATTAATTAAAAACCACTACATGGATCATTATAGGGTAGATTTGTGCATACACTGCCAACACACATTAATGTTCAAACAACATGTAAAAGTGAACTTAGCATCCGATGACCCCTTTAAACTGCTAGCAACTCTTAGCAGCCTGTTTACAGATAAAACTGACCTGCACTTGAAGTCCTGAACAGGTCAGTAGTTTTGCCTCTATGATCCACCCAGGTGCTTCCACTCCATTCTCGAGTCATTCGCAATGATTACTCTGATAGAAACCGTTTTGGCGGAGACGTGGAGCGCGTGCGAGCCGAATCGCGTTGCCAGTCAAGACTAACCGATCCATGATTTATTAGAGATTTGTTATTGAATGGTGATTCACCAAATGCTGATTAAAACTAAAGTAACGAGCCTGGTTTGAAAATGTAAGAAGTAGAATGTACAGATATTTGTGTAAAAATGTAAGGAGTAAAACTAAAAAGTAGTCAGAAAAGTAAATAGTGAAGTAAAGTACTGATACCAGAAAAATATACTTAAGTACAGTAACGAAGTATTTGCATTCAGTTACTTCCCTTCTCTGCATGTTACCAACATTTTAAAATAATGGTTTGAATATCGTGTAAATTAGAATTCTAAATTAGAGTTCTTCAGCTTGATCTGAGATGATCCAGAGAGCATCTTCAGCTTCAGTCAAAGAAAGAAAACCTGATTAGTCTAGAAATAGAGCAGAATGTGAATTTATCAAAACTTTTGTTGTTTTGAAGTAGTCAAAAATGTGGAACTACATTTATTTCCAGGTTTAATTGAAAGAACAATCACAGATTTTCAGTGAGCTCTTTTAGACCCACTGTATTAATCAGAAGCATCATTCATTTCTTCAGCTTTGTTCCATGCATCTCTATTCTTATTCCTTTTTTAACTTGATTTGTGATCTTTCACTCTCTGTTCTAGCTGCATGTTGTTGTTCAGACTAAGGTTTTCTCCAGCTGAGGTCACGCTACACCTCAGCCGCCTGTAGATTCTATTTTGCTGAAGGTGCCTCTTGTGTTTGGAAGTACAAAGACTTGAGATAAAGATGTGCGATTAGTTGTGTGTGTGGGTTAGTTACAGTAACCCTCAGCTGTGGGTTAGTGCTGTGGTGCTCTGTAGAGGTTAGAGGGGTTGAATCTCCACCACTTTGATCAGGGTTTAACGTCTTCCTGTGAATCTCGTCTGGATTTAGAGCTGAACCTTCAAGACTGTCTTGAACATGTGTGGGGATTTTGACTGAACTGAGATCAGTATGTAACTCTGTATCTGAAGCCGTCTTGTTGTCAGAAAGCATCTTCTGCTGTACGTCTCAGATCTGGCTCATGGTGTAGAGCAGGGATTCCCAAACTCTTTAATCAGCAGAACCCCTAGTCGTAAAATATTTACTTAAAGTACCTCTGAGTTTATATTTAAATAATTTAACAACACATTTAACAACACATTCACATATTCCCTAGTGTTAGTTAATTGATGCTCAAAAGTTCCGCAATAAATGTTTTATTTTTTCTGTTTTTAGTTTTTTTTGTTTTTCCTGAACTATTTATATATATATGGCTACACAACTTGGCCATATATTTATATTGCAATTATTTATTGATGCTGTTGAAACCAACTAACCTCGGTCAGGTGTCTTTATTATTATTATCAGTAGTAGTCATAGTTTTAACTCCTAATTAGTAATTAATTCAAGTGTTTAAACTTTACATATTATATATTTGAATTTATATAGTTATTTTTAAACAATTTTATATTATTAATATTATTATTATTTCATAATAATAATAATAATTGTATAAATAATTAATTGTTTGTAAAATTAATTTTGCTAATTATAAAAAAAAGTATAAAAATAAAGGCGGAAATATATCGTTGTAAATTACATTTGTGTATAAAATAAAAAAAAATAGGGCTGGTAAACGATTAATCACGATTAATCACATACAAAATAAAAGTTTGAGTTTGCCTAATATGTGTGTGTGTACTGTGTGTAATTATTATGTATATATAAATACAAGCACATTCATGCATATATTTAAGAAATATATACAAATATATGTATTTATTATAATTTTTATAGAATTTATATTAAATATAAATAAAAATATGTTGTACATAACATGTCTTTCTCTTAAATATATACATTAATTTGTATTTATATATACATAATAATTACACACACATATTAGGCAAACTCAAACTTTTATTTTGTATGCGATTAATTGCGATTAATCGTTTACCAGCCCTAAAAAAATTATAAGAATAATTTTGTTTTATTCTACAAATGACCAGTGTTTAAAATTATTCACTTTCAAGCCTTCAAACCCTCATGCTTTTAATTAGTTAATAGGTAACAGTTGTAAACTTAATGTTGGAAATGATCCAAATTTGTAAATAAAGAGAAACAAATGCACTCTGCGTTCTTCATACCGAGATGTAGTTGGTAAGAAGCAGCATTTACTGCAAACTGAACCACTCTGATGCTGAAAAACTGCTTTTAAATTTATATAATGATTTCAGTTTCATTTTGATTAACTGTACAGCCCCATTTATTTTAAGTCAACATTTTATTTAATTAATTATAAGCTTTTTAACAACTCATGAACCCCCTGCTGTCTCCTTACGAACCCCCCAGAGATTTACAAACCCCCGTTTGAGAGACTAGTGAGTAGTGTGTCTGGGCTCTCAGAGGGCAGCGTGTTTCACCAGCGCTGGTTCTCCGGCTGGTACTGTCACTGTGTGTGTGTGTAAGTGTGTGTGTGTGTGTGTGAGTGACACAAGCTGCTGATTGGAATTGACGTGGGGACTGGATATGTGTCAGGACTTCGGTTGCTCATTTCTCTCTGCGCCTCAGAGACAGCAGCTGCTTTTTCACACAGTCCATTCCGAACTCCACAGCCAGATTTACTCCAATATGACGCTGGATAACTCATTGTTTGCCTTACTCATGTTCTTACTGTCAGAATAAGGAACTGAACTGTTATTGTTCATTGAATTATGTGAAGCACACTCAGGACCTGGAGTATTTTTTTTATTTTTTCTAAATAAAAATCCGGTCAGCTCAGGTTCTTACATTTATGTTGGGGCAAGTTGTCCATTTTAATATGTATACATTTTCTATGAAGGAGATATATATATATATATATATTCAAATTCAAATTCAAATTCAAATTTATTTGTATAGCGCTTTTCACGAAACATATCGTTGCAAAGCAACTTTACACCAAATTAAAGTTTTTACAATATATTTAGTAGAAGCTTACTAGTGGTGACTATGTCAAGTTTATGTACATATGGCCGAGATGTATGGTAAAGATCAATTAATGACGTAATCAAACAGACAAAAAAACACCATAAATTAGTAGCAAAATTCGGTAGTGCTCTATGTTGTTTCAGGGTTGGCATCATCTGAAGTCCTCTGAGGGGTTGACATCATCTCTTCTTAAGTGTTATATATATATATATATATATATATATATATATATATATATATATATATATATATAAATACTTACTTATATATTATATATACATTATATATACATTCATTTTCATAAATCATGTTTTTTATTGTTCTTTGTGTTAATCAGCTGTATTTTTTGAAGTTTTATACTATATGTGACCCTGGACAACAAAACCAGTCATAAGGGTCAATTTTTTTGAAATTAAGATTTATACATCATCTGAAATAAATAAATAAATAAGCTTTCCATTGATGTATGGTTTGTTAGGACATGACAATATTTGGCTGAGATACAACTATTTGAAAATCTGGAATCTGAGGGTGCAAAAAAAGCTAAATTTTGAGAAAATCGCCTTTAAAGTTGTCCATATGAAGTTAGTAGCAATGCATATTTCTAATCAAAAATTAAGTTTTGATATATTTACGGTAGGAAATTTACAAAATATCTTCATCTTCATGGAACATCATCTTTATTTAATATCCTAATGATTTTTGGCATAAAAGAAAAATCAATAATTTTGACCCATACAATGTATAGTTGGTTTTTGCTACAAATATACCTATGCTACATATGACTGGTTTTGTGGTCCAGGGTCGCACATACATGTGTGTAGGGTTGGGCGATATGATTTTTCATATCAGTCGATATCGATGATTATCACGATAAATGTCACAAGTTTAAAGGCACATTTTTGCTGCAATGTGAAAGTCGTAAAAAACAGACATTTAAATGTGGCTTTAAACTATTCTTTATGGTCAGAACATGACAAACACTTAAAGTTTTTTTAATTCTTCACACTTTTTCCAGTAATTTTTCCTTAACAAAATAAATATCTTAATAGAAAAAAATAATTTCTTAGTTCTGCTTGTTTTAATGAGTAATATTGTTTCAAATCAAGAAACAGGTTTGTGTTACCTGATAATATTAATAATGATAATAATAATATAACATTTTTATCTCTCTTAAAAATACACATTTGATAGTAGCTTGAGTTAGGATGCAGATGTAGATTTATGTTCATTATCAAAATCAGTAATATCTGTAAAAATTGTAGCAACCTCATTTTTATATTGTGAAATTTAATTATTCTGACCATAGTATCATCCGTAGATCCATAGATCACGATAATAATAGTTCAAACCACAAATATAGCACCTCAATACAATGGCAAAAATGTAATATGGTTACTAGGTATTTGTATTAAAACCAGTTGTCTAAATAAATTTAGTACAAATGCATAAACGCTATAGCTTAATCACAAAAAAAAGTTATTATATTCATGCATTTAATACATGTCTACGTTAATAATATAATAAAATTTGACAAAAATATACCCATATTTCTGACACAATACCACTTTGCAGGTAGAGCTACTACAGGAAATCTATGGTAAACGATGCCGATTTTTAGATTAAAAAGCCTTCTGACTGTATCATTGGGCACAGTGTTTCTCCTGTTTGTCAGCTCTGTTTCATCTGGCTATAAACCGAGTCATTTGTGTTCTTCACTGAATTCAAGCGCTGTTTAGTGACCAAGAGACTCATCAGCGAGTGAACGAACGCATCTGCTCTAGTAAGTTCGTGCCGTGCCTCAGTTTGAACTTTGATCCGAGCAGATAAACGGCCCGAGTGGTGCGCTTTGACTAGCGCTCTTTTGTTCCACCTTTGCCGCATAAACATTATATCGAACATTTATCGAACTCCTGTTATTGTTTATCGAGGAAATTCATATCGCACAATAATTATCATTATCGATTTATCGCCCAGCCCTACATGTGTGTGTGTGAGTGTGTGTGTGTATGAAATTAATGTTATGATAAATATGTATATACTTTATATTTTAGAATTGTATACTTCATAAATTTCATATAAAATATTATAAATATTTTATATACATATATAATTCATACATATTTTACATGCCCTTTTTCTTTTTGTCTTCCACAAAAAAATACCAGCATACAGGTTTCCCCCGCCCCCCTTGAAGGTCAAGTTCATATTATTTTCAATATAGCGCCAAATTACAACAGAAGTCATTTAAGGTTACCTTTCCTACAGAACAGGTCTATAATCTTTTATTAAACAAGCTAAATAACCTTATGGTATTATTCTTATTTACACAATGGCATGTCATTTCTGTCATGGACGCAGGTCTATAATTTCTCCTCCGCAAAATCACGGATGGGATCGCGAGTCCATTCATGAAAACGGCATTTACTCTATAGCGTGGAATGTTAAGGAATTCATCGATTTTTGGATAAATAAATCAAAAGTTGGTCTGTCACTTAATTCAGATTGCGATATGCACTAGTGTTCGTGAATATTGAAACTCAAAAAAAATGGTTTAAATATGTGTTGTGGGCTATGACTAATTTCATGTGCAATGCAGCAAAATTACAATTTACATACAGAAATGTATCATAATTTCTAAAAATAAAGCTTCATATTATGATTAGGCTACTTTCTAAGACCTTTATATCCTACAGTCATGGTGAAATTAGGTTCCTCCACTCTATAAAAAGCAAGAATTGAAAACAACAGTGAGGAATCGATTCTTGGAACCAGGAATCGGAATCAGAATCAGACTCGATTCCAAAATTTTGTATTACTTCTGTACAGTAAAATGTAGGTCTTTATATATTCCTATTTCTGCCAAATTTAAATAAAACAATTAAATGATAAAAATAAATATTACTACAAGATTAACCACTTAATTGTAGAAAGAAATACTACAATTATTTTTAAAACTTTTTAAACTGAATATTCACACAATTTTTCTTCCATTTATTAATTTTAACACTAACCCTCTGTTTGTTTGGCAAAAAAAATAAAAGGGTTTGATTTTCACTTCATTAATAAAAATGTTTAATGCCTTCATTTGATTATCAGAAAAATTAAAACGCAAGAATTTCTGGGGAAATGTGTTCTTTGTTACACAGAGAGTACAGTACAGAATAAAAAGTACCGTTGCCCCCCCCCCCACCCCACCCCCCAACGCTGTAAACCTAGGGGAAACACTGCAAATGATGTCAAATTATTATTTTTGAGTGAACTGTCCCTTTTAAAAAATGCTCATTTGCATTCACACTGATGGTGATTAACGTTCTAGTAGTTGTGAATGAAGTCATTCAATCTGACTCTTTGTCCTCATAAACCCAAACTCTTTCTGTAGCACATCCGAAATGTTCAGCCATCAGGGCTAAAAGTGATGATTCACTGCTAATTGCATAATCACCAGTTGTGATAATTGTAATTGATGAGTGTATAATTGCTAATTGCTAGTCTTTATTGGAGCCTCTCTGCCTTCATTTCTTGCTCACGCTCTTTTTGTCACATTTTGGTTCTTTTGCGCTGACTTTTCTCGATGTGTTTGTGCTCCTCTTGACCCGCTCAAACAAGTTGCGCGTGTGTGTCGAAAGTTTGCACATATGTGAAAACTCATTCACAGATTTTGAAAATGAAACAGAGTTTCTGTTTTCAAATTAATTACGGGATCCAACCACAGATGCTTTTGGCAGTCGAGCATTTGATTTTTTTTTTTTTTTTTTCTCTTCGTTTGTGCAAATGAGAAATTAGTCAGTGAATGCTGGAGTGTGTTTTATGTAGAAACTAAATTATACCTTTGAAATTTGGCAGATCGCTGCTTTAAGTTTTGGGACTAAAGTATCCTGAAGTTCTGGGCGCTTTGAGGATGTAATTATAAAGTAACAGAAGATGTGCAGTGCTGAGGTCTGCTTTTACGAACTAAAAGAAGAAATTACTATAAACTTTTCTCAGAATTATTAAAGGGGTCGTGTCAGACACGGCTGTTTCAGCTCTGGACACTTCTGGCCTTGTGAACTTTCTTGAAACCCGCTTTAACTTTCTTACTAGTTGGATTTTTCCACTAACAGTATTACAAAAGATTTTTATTTTAATTAAATGCTGCTCTTTTGAACTTTCTATTCATCAAAGATTTACGTTTCCACAAAAATATAAAGCAGAAATGTTTCTTGAGCAGCAAATCAGCATGTTAGAATGATTTCTAAATGATCATGTGACACTGAAGACTGGAGTAATGATCCTGAAAATTCAACTTTGCATCCCAGGAATAAATTGCATTTTAACATATATTCACATAGAAAAAAGCTATTTTAAATTGTAATAATATTTTACAATTTTACTGATTTTACAGCATCTTTGAGACATAGGAGACTTTAAAAAAAGTAACATTGATAATAATCATAAATGTTTCTTGAGCAGCAAATCCGCATATTAGAATAATTTCTGAAGGATCCTGTGACACTGAAGACTGAAGTAATGATGCTAAAAATTCAGATTTGCATCACAGAAATAAATTACATTTTAACGGATATTCAAATTGAAGACAGATATTTTAAATTGTAATAATATTTCACAATGTTACAGATTTTTCGGCATCTTTGAGACATAGGAGACTTAAAAAGTAACATTGATAACAATCAGAAATGTTTCTTGAGCAGCAAATCAGCATATTAGAATGATTTCTGAAGGATCATGTGACACTGAAGACTGGAGTAACGATGATGAAAATTCAGCTTTGATCACAGGAATAAATTACACTTTAAAAATATATTCATATAGAAAACAGTCATTTGAAAGTATAATAATATTTTACAATATTGCAGATTTTATTGTATTTTTAACCATATAAATGCAGCCTTAGTGAGCAGAAGAGACTTCTGAATATACATTAGGAGAATTGTCATTTTTCTTAAAATATTTTTAAAACAATAAGTGTCCATCACATTTAAAATGATATACTTACTGTAGTTTAATAACATTTTTGTGGTGGAAATCATATTTTAAACATTTTTGCCTTTCTACAGCTGATTTTCTAAGCATTTTATGCATTTAAAATACTATTAAATTGTTTTAGTTGCATAAGCATTGATCATCATGTAAATTAGGTTGCAACTGAGTGTTTGGAAAGACATTAGAATGAGTAAATGATGGCAGAATTTATATAAAATGAAAAAATTAATTCATTTTTGCAGTTCACTTTAAATAAATACTTACAAAAAGGAGAACGTTTTGAATGTTTTTAGCATCACATTTTTATTTCAAAAGATCAAGGTAAATGATTTCGCATGAAACGAGTGATTTAATATTGCTGTTATCTGTGTGAATTAATATTCAGTTTGATTTTATGCAGCATATAACAGTGCTGTCGTATGTTGTCTGGACTTAAGATTGTCTCAGGAGTGATGGATGCTGGATTAGTGACGTGGAGGCATTCACATGCATACTAACCACCAGCAAGCGTGTGTGTAATTGATGTCTGTGCGCTGGAGTTGAGATGGGTTAATGGTGTGATGTTGGAGGTAATCTGTGTGTTCTCTCGTTAGGAGATGATGAAGATCTACGTAAAATGTTACAGTGTAACGTGTGATGAGGATGATGATGATTGTGATGATGCTTTCGTCTAATAAGTCATTATAGCCTTGAAAAATGGAGGCTGAAATGGCTCTTCATCTTGAGTAAATTCATAAGGAAATCTTTGTTGTCTCGTGCAGAATTACAGGGATTTATCTTTGCGTGATTATCTGGCCATATGTGAGACAGTCTGTGCGCGATTCATTCATGTTTCCAGTCCTGACTGCAAATGCATGCTGCAGGAGAAAAAATGTTTGTAAACAAATAAGCGCATTTTTAGTCTCTAATAAGGTTCTGAATACCGAACAATGCCAGATACACTGTAAAAAAAAATGCTTTTCGAAGTTGTACATCAAGATTATTGGAGTATGTTTTGCAAGGAAATACTATTTCAGGCTGTCTGCTTCAAAACTTTGAACTCAATGTTATTTGCCATTTCTGCAGTTATTTGTGAAATTTACTAGCAATTTCTGAGTAAAAATTGTTTCTACACCAAGTTTTTTTCCTAAATTGTGAATAAAACAAAGATTATTTGAGTGGATTTCACAAGGAAATACTATTTCAGGCTGTCTGCTTCAAAATTTTACATTTATTTTAATGTTATTTGCCATTTCTTTGTAATTAGTTGTGAAATTTATCAGCAGTTTCTGAGTAAAAATTGTTTCTGCACCAGGTTTTTTTCAATGTACACTATTTTTTTTTCCCTAAATTGTAAATAAAACAGATTATTTGAGTGCATTTTACAAGAAAATACTATTTCAGTCTTTCTACTTTAAAATTTCACATTTAATTCAATGTTATTTGCGGTTTCTTTACAAAATTTGTGAAATTTACTAGCAATTTCTCAGTAAAAATTGTTTCTATGCCATTTTTTTCAGTGTATACTATTTTTTCCCCCTAAGTTGTAAATAAAACAAACATTATTTAAATGCATTTCACAAGAAAATACTATTTCAGTCTTTCTACTTCAAATTTTAACATTTAATTTAATGTTATTTGTCATTTCTTTGTAATTAGTTGTGAAATTTATCAGCAATTTCTGAGTGAAAATTATTTGTCCACCAAATTTTTTTCAATGTACAGTACTTTTTCCCTAACTTTTAAATAAAACAAAGGTCATTTGAGTGCATTTCACAAAAATAATACTATTTCAGTCTTTCTACTTCAAAGTCTCATGTTTAATTCAATGCTATTTGCCGTTTCTTTGCAACTGTTTGTGAAATTTACTAGCAATTTCTGAGTGAAGATTGTTCCTACACCAGTTTGTTTTTCAGTATACACAATTTCTTCCCCCAAAGTTGTATAAAATCAAAGACTATTGGAGTACATCTCAGGCTTTCTCCTTCAAAATTTCTTGTTTAGTTCAATATTCATTGCCGTTTGTCTTTGTAATTATTTGTGAAATTTATTAGCAATTTCTGAAATTGTTTCTGAATTCAGTTTTTTGAATAATAGTTGTTTTAATTTTTAATATTACTGTGGGTCATTGATAGTTTGACTACTTTTAAAACACTGGTGTGTTTGTTTTGAGCAGCCTGACATGTCAACTTTTGGCTCAGCCAATGGCATGAGTTTGGGGGCGGGACTATCTGTTGGCCTGACCAATGGCAAATGGGGAAGTGTTTTAAAAAATTGCATGCTTCGGCTTTAAAGTTGAGACATGCGTAGTCTTAAACAGGTTTAGGATTAGCACCACTAATTAAACCAGTCACATCTGCAGATGCCCGGACTAGTTTAACATCACAGTGAGCATCTCACACCCTCTCTTCCTTTACATCTATCGGCTTGTGTTTGTTGTATGTGTGCTCCAGTGCTGATGGAGCAACTGAATGTCATGTCTTGGAAAAAAGAGAGAGAGAAAAAAGGGAAAAAGAGAGAAACACAATTGCTTTTAGACAGCGAGTGCGGGAGACTATTGTATCAGTATCGATTCCTGTAGAGCTGCTCTATTCTGCATGAACTCCATGAGGCAGCGGCAGCGAAGGCTGAACGTACGGCAGACCTGCCGCTTCAGATGACATGATGCTTATTGAGCAGCTTCAGAATGCCATGCTGTCTACTACTTTAAAAGAAAGTAGTATGCAGTATGTATAATGTGTGCAGAGTGCAAATTTTACTGCATGTGATGAAATGTGCAGCATGCATCCCACAGAGCAATGCACTTGACCTTTTAAACGTGCGTAACTCGTTCACTCTGACTTCCACAATTATATTTTTACACAGCATTGGATTCAAAAGTGCACACTATTTTTATTTCTGAGATTAAATTAAATGCAACACGGTGAAAGTTTGTTGCATACTGCATAGTGGTTTACATATTATGAATACTGCCTACAATTTTTAGTTTTACAGTGTCATCTCATGACGATATGTTTGTCATTTTCACCTCAAAACAAATAGAAATAAATTTTGCATGAAAATGAAGCCTGTTTTTTAAGACTGTTAAAATTATTTGTATAAATTAATACAAAAAATAAAGTGACAAAAAATAAATTAACCTAATATGCTTCTACAAACAAACTTTGTTTTCTTTATGCAAAATAGAATTTATTTTTCATATTTTTTTCTTTTTAGACTATTTTGTACATAACATATTTCTCTTAAATATATACATTAATTCGTGTGTATTTATATATACATAATAATTACACACAACACACACACATATATTAGGCAAACTCAAATATATATATAGAATAGAAATAAATATTTTGCATTAAAATGAAGGCTATTTTAGGACAATTAAAATTCTTTTCAAATATATATATATATAAACCATTGCAATATGCTTCTGCAAACAAACTTCATTTTCTTTATGCAAAATATAATTTATTTTTAATATTTTGTTTTTTAGATTTTTTTTTTATTTAGTATGTTTTTTTTTTTTTAAAAATATGTCCCAGAATCATCTTTTTTGTTTTTCACCCTAAAACCAATAGAGATAAATTATATTTTGCATGAAAATAAATCCTGTTTTTACAACCGTTATATAATATCTATAACCGTATGTTTCTTCAAACAGTCCTAAAGTATTTTCTTTATGTAAAATATAATTTCTTTTTAGATAACTGCTTTTTCTTTATAATTTTTTTTGGAATAAATATGTCCCAGAACTAAAAAAACGTTTCATTTCTCACCCTAAAACCGATAGAAACAAATTATATTTTGCATTAAAATGAAGTTACTCTTTTATAGAAAATTGTAAATTGTAATATGCTTCTACAAACAATCCTAAAATATGAATCATCTCCTTTATGCAAAACATGATTTCTTTTTTTTTTTAATAATGTAACCATTTGTTTGCATTAAAATGTTTTTATAATATATTTTTATTTTATTTTTATATTTTATATTTTTATTTTATTTTTTATTTTTTCCTATTTTTTTATGACCCAGATCAGTTCTTGACTTTTTCACTCCTGTATACTTCCCAGTATGCATTTTACCAGACAAACTTTAATTTCTTTCAATACAAAATGTCCTTTAAGTCAAACAATAATGATTTAATTTGAATATGAAGGACTTTGCGTTTGAGACTCTGTTCTCCCGTCACAAACCTGGCATCGCACCGGCCTCATCCCTTTACCCGCAGGCCTGTCTGTTCGCATTTCACATGGGCAGCGAGCGTCCCGTCAGGGGCCTGGCCCGGCCGATTTGAGCAGTAACCTCCCCTCCAGTGCGCACCAGAATCTCAATGACGGGCCGAGCGCGAGCGGCTGGAGTGGAACGCTGTTGTTTTGGAGGTCTTCTGTGTGGTCTTTGGAGCTCTAACCCACATATCCACAGGCACAGGTGCCCTCTCTATGGGGCCAGGTGGCGGCCCATTCTGCTCCCGCTCTTCCTTAATGAATCCGTAATTGGTTTGAGTCACCTGTGGAGAGGAGAATAGCAGGGGTGACGGGTCGGGTTAGTCGAGGTTCTGCTTGAATCTGACCTGGCTTCATTGTGCACAGTAGTCCAGCGCAGACCCAGAGCCCTCAGCAGCAATTTACTCTTCGTTTCTGTCTCACAGACACACACATACAGCCTTTATACACTCACAGAGAAAAAAGGTACAAAAGCTATCACTGGGGCGGTACCTTTTCGAAAGGTATACTTTTGTACCTTTTAGGTACTAATATGTACCTTTAAGGTACCATATTAACTCTTTATGTACAAAGGTTCAAATAAATGTGTCTCAGGCAATTGTATTATACCAATACCACTGCAATATGCTTCTACAAAATATGCTTCATTTTCTTTATGCAAAATATAATTTATTTTTAATATATGTATGTATGTATATATATATATATATATATATATATATATATATATATATATATATATATATATATATATATATATATATATATATATATTTTTTTTTTTTTTTTTTTTTTTTTTTTTTTTAATTTTCGATTCAAATCAATTTTTTTTTTTTCTTTTTAGGATTTATTTATTTATGGGTTTTTTGTTTGTTTTTTTTGGAAAAAATATGTCCCAGAATTGCAACATCTTTTTGTTTTTCACCCTAAAATCAATAGAAATAAATTATATTTTGCATGAAAATAAATCCTATATTTCAGACCATTATATAATATATATAACCATTGCAATATGCTTCTACAAACAGTCCTAAATATACTTCATTTTTTAATGCAAAAATAATTTTTTTTAAATATTTTTTTTCTTTTTAGAATTAATTAAAAGAAACTTTTATTAGAAAAAAAAAACACTTCTGAATATTAATCCACCATGTATACCACATACTATTTATATATACTATTATATTATAATTCCAGACATATCCTTGTGTTGTGATGAGTGTGAAGCCGTTATGTTGAGTCTCTGGTATATTTGTCGGAGTATCGAATGCTTTCCTGCACTGGTGACTTTATTAGACAGAGTTTTCCTCGAGAGCGATCACACTAATGTTTTTCTCTGTTTAAGTACTGGAATAAACTTTGCTCTGTTCATTTGTAGCTCTGCGGCATCAACATATGGAGCAGAATTATTGACTGGAGTGTTTTATTATGTGTTGCATGGCCCTTAAGTGTGTCCTGGATTGATGAGCTCATCTCTCTGCTGCAGGTGGTTGCGTTGAGCCAGCGCAGTAAGGAGGCGGAGTCTGCATTCCTGGGAATATATAAACAGCTGATCGAGGCCCCAGGTGAGCTGCACACCTGCCTGCGCCATCTCACACACACAAAACCATACATTCACTGCTCGATTTCACATGACTCAAAGGAACATTTGTATACACAACTATAAGAGATGGCTACATGGTATTATTCATTAGATTTTTTTAACGGCAATTAAAAACTTTGTTGACATATATCACGCAAAACAGAATTTTTTTCTTGCTCTTTTGAATTTTATGATGTATTAGATATATACTCTGTTCTCAAAACATAAAACTAAGCTCTGAAAAAATATGTAAAGCTCTTTTACATACTGTTTGACCAACCACATTTACACACAAACATTTATTCTGTATTTAATCCAGTGTTATTTTAGTGTTATTCAGGATATATATACAATTATAGCATTAATTAATATTTTGAATTAGATTTTACTTTTTTACTCAGCTTTCATATTTATTTAATTTCATATTTCTTGTTTCAATAACAATACTGATTTAGTCACTTAGTCCACTATATTAAACTATATTATGTTATTTTGACAGTTAAGATGTGCTTTTGTCATTTTTATCGTTTTTAAAAATATTATTATTATTATTATTATTATTATTATTATTATTATTTTGATAATTGTTTAAAATTATTTTAATTATTATTATATTATTATTATTAATTTATATTATTATTAATATTATTTTTAACTTAATAGTTTTAGATAACAATAGCAATACTGATTTTGCCATAACTATATTAAGTTATACATTTTATGCTTATGACAGTTTTAATTTTTATTTTATGTGCTTTTGTCATTTTTATTGGGTTTTTTTAAATATAATTTATTATTATTATTATTTAATTATTATTTTATTATTTTATTATTATTATTATTATTAATTTATATATTTAATAATATTTTTTGTAACTTAATAAAAAATAACACTACATTAAATGATACATTTTATGCTTATGACAATTTTAATTTTATGTGCTTTTGTCATTTTCTTTTTATATTACTATTTTTTATTATTATTTTATTGTTATTTTGAATGATTTTAATTATTTTATTAGTATTATTTTAATATTATTATTATTAATTTATATTATTATTATTTTTTAACGTAATAGTTTTAGTTAACAATAACAATACTGATTTAGCCACTCAGTCCACTATATTAAACTATACGTTTTAAGCTTATGACATAATAATTTTAAAAATAATTTTAATTTTGTGTGCTTTTTACTAGTTTTTAGGGTGTTTTAATTTCTTTTTAGCTTTATTTTTGTTTCAGTTTTAGTAGTTTTCTTTTTTTAGCTTATTTCAGTTACTTTGTCAAATCAACATTTCTAATTTTCATAGAAAAATTTTTAAGCTAAATTTTATATTTATATATATTTTTATTTTTATGTATTTATATATATATATTTGAATTTCATAGCCTTATACATATAGTCAATAACAACACTGATTTTGTCAGTGCTTTTATGTTTATTACAATTTTAATTTTATGTGCTTTTGACATTTTTTTGTATCTTTTTTGTATCCAGAAATGCAACATTATTTTGTTTTTCACCCTAAAACCAACAGAAATAATATATTTTAATATAATATATGATATATTTTTATATTTAATCCACTATATTGAAGTACGTATTTTATGGCATCATTTGTCATTAACATATGACCATCTAAATGTACATATAAACACGTTTACTGTATCTTGGTTCGCCCTGATGAGATCATTTAGATGTGCATGTCTACAGTAGCAAACACTGTGTGTGTAGAAATGTGGTTAGTGCTTACAAAAGTGCAGAAAGTGGCCTCTTTAATGTGCTTGTTGGATGTGTTTGGGTTCATGTGGGTCCATATGGTCTCAGGTTCTGTTGACCACAGCGGGCCAATCAGAACTCAGCTGGAGGGCGACAGACACTCACAAGTGAAACGTGGGATTGATGAGGAGTGTAGAGCAGAGGAGAGACGATAAGAGAGAAACCAGACAAATAGAGATGAGAGAAAGAGGACAGGGGCCTGATGCTGGACCGTCCTATCAGAGATCACAGGAAGCCCGATGCCACTATTTACACATTCATTGACTGGGTAATGGAAGCTTCTGCTGGAGAGATAAGCTCCACAACCTAGGGAGCTGCCTACTTAGACAGCATTTTTTTAGACATCGAAACGTCTGGTTTATAAGGTAGGCTAGCCAAATTTAGCCTTCACAGAAAGAACGCAATCCCAGAATGCATTGCAACTGGCTTGGTGAATAAATCCAAGAAGGTGGATAAGGTGACCTATATGTCTGTCAGTGCAAAAAAGTAACGATTAAACATTTCTCAGTGTAATTTTAACCAGTATTCGCGTGTGCACAGCGCATACTTTTGATGCTTATATAAGTATTGCAACATTATCTGGGTAATATATGCAACTGAAATCATTTGTTTTTTTGTGCAAGCAATGCTGTTTGGGGTTGCTGCCTATGTAGAGCTTTTCAAAACAGTTACTTTTAAGGCTCCATGCTGTCACAGAAGACAGCTGTCTATATAGACAGCAGTTTAGTATGAAACAGGCTGGCTTTAAAGATCTCTCTAATCCCTCGCACTTCATATTGTTAAAGTTATGCGTTTTCTTTTAGGTAAAGTGTCTCGCTTTGAAGATGTATGTGGTATGAATCCCTGACCTATAGCTCCTATCAATATTTTTTATTCATGCAATTTTTGTGTGCATTAACAGAAAGCATATTTCATGTTTTTTTGTTTTTTTTGCAAACTTAAGTCTTTCGACGAAGAGTCAAGAAAGATTGTTGAAAGAAAGAATCTTGAGAATCTTTCACCGTATTTACAGATTAAAAACAAATTGCAAGAAGCATGTGCAGTAGGATGTGGTGAATGGTGCCGACAAACTGTAATCAGCCTTCCTGCAATGCAAAAGTTAAGATTTTTTGTGTTTTTCAAAGAAGACTCTTCTGCTCGTCAAGGTTGCATTGATTTGATCAAAAGTAAAATACTGTACTATTGCGAATTATTATTACAATTTAAAATAGCTGTTTTTTTATTTGAATACATTTTAAAATGTAATTTATTCCTGTGATCAAAGCTGAATTTTCAGCATTATTACTCCAGTCTTCAGTGTCACATGATCTTTCAGAAATCATTCTAATATTCTGATTTGCTGCTCGAGAAACATTTCTGATTATTATCAATGTTAAAAATAGTTGTGCTGCTTCAGAAACCGAGATGCATTTTATTTTCAGGATTCTTTGATGAATAGAAATAAAGTAAAGTTGCTCATTATAGGCAGTGTTGGGCTTGTTACTTTAAAAAAGTAATTAGTTATAGTTACTAGTTACTTCTCACTAATAGTAACTGAGTTACATCATTATAAAAGTAACTAATTTCCAGGGAAAGTAACTATTGTGTTACTTTAAAAAAATAAAAAATGTCATATATAAGACATAAATATGTCAGATAACTTGGATGTCCCCAATAAATAATATGTTAAATTAATGAAATGGACGCTAAATAGAATAAATTATTATTATAAAACATTGTACACTAATTTACACTGTTTTAGTGTTGCTGTGGGACAATGTGAGAGACACCTATCAAATATCTGAACTATCTATATCTATAAATATCTGAAGTACAGTTAGCATCAGTCAGTAAAGCATTATAATATGATATATTTAGAATATTTTGATAATTTAGCATTAAACTTTAGTAATTAGAACTTTACTAATTAGAATAACCATGTATGAATGCATAATTGTCATGTTGACTGAACTTGTTTCTGTAAAAAAAAAAGGAAAAAAATAAAAATAAAACTGATAAGATAGCAAAATTCTACTACTAATAACAATATAAAATGCACTAAGGATTAATGAGCTGCTGGGTTCATGAATATTAATCACGTTGGCTGCGTTCGCTCAAACTGATTTGCTGAAATCAAAACAGGGACGATAATAGGTGAACGCCAGCCAATGAGATTGTTGTTTGCACATTAGTTCCGCCTACTACCGGCAGTTCTTAAAAGCTGAAGAATTCCAAAGGAATTTTGACAGGAAAATACAACAAAGAATATCATTTGCATGTAGCGTGCCATCAGTGTTGGGGGTAACACAATATAAGTAACACAATATTATTACTTTTTCCAAGTAACTAGTAAAGTAACACTTTACTTTTTAATTGACATGGAAATATCTGAGTTACATTTTTCAAATAAGTAACGGCAGTTATTTTTCCACCCATTTATTGATTAAAAGCTCACCTGTCCCCACGTTGAGAGTAATCGGAAGTAAGATGTTAGTTCTAGAATAAATGTGAACAGGCATTAATTCATCTCACTCACAAAAAACGGATTCAGTATTCCTCAAAATGAATAAAAACAGTGAAATTTAACTCCTGCTATAATTAAATGTGTGTAATAATGCAAATGTCCTTTATGCATTTAATCCCATTTTATTAACTGATTTTAACTGAGCTTTGCTGCCGACCTTCGATGATCCAATTCAACCATACTAATAAACAAAAATTACTCAAGATAATCTAACATTTGTTTTCCTTTTTTTATTGCTGAAGTTGACATCTTTTTCTTCTGCGGTCTACTGTACAAATGTGAATTTACTTTTCTCAAAGCCTTAGGCTTTTGGTGTGAAAAGGCTTTTACATTTGCCAAAAACTTTCCCCAACACTGTGTGTCATTTCTGCATGGTATGTAAGACTCTCTTGCTCTGTATTTGCATGTGTGTGAGACAAAGCAGTGGCTAGTCCTGTGCTTTCACACTAGAGTTTACGATTTGTCAAATACAGGTATGCTGCACATCAATTCAGATTAATTGAAAAATGAAATTATAATAATATTAGAATAAATTATAGTAACGCCACATTTTATTGTCAGTAACGGGAACGGCGTTGTAATGGGGGAAACAGTAATTACTTTGATTACTCGTTGCTGAAAAAAATAATTGGAAATGTTTCTTAAACTGATGCTAGAATTGGCCATGTGAGGGCCATAAAATGTGGTGAATTCTGGTGCTTTTTTTGCCTTTGATTTATGTAAAGAGGCCCAGTGACTAACTCCCATTTGACCTCATCTGTGGCTTTTGACCGGTTCAGTTCGCACAAGGACACATTTGGATTAGCATGCTACAAAAGGGTGACAGTGTCTAAACGCAGCCAAAGTTTCCCCCCCAAAGCCTCGTTCGTCAGATGCGCGTATAACCCGGCGCTTGACCTCCGTGCGAATCGTCCTGATGACGAGAGCTGCGTTTTCATCTGTATCGACCCCTGACGGATCCTGCCATCTGTGAGGGTGAGCCTGTCGTCTACAGCAACCTATTAATCTGTTCCTTCCTCTGGCTTTGAGCAAGGTCACCCCCCCCCGCCATCCCAGGAATGAACCGTCCCAGGTGCCGTAAAGGACAGTAAACTCGCTCAGCCTCCTGCAGTCGTGTGAGGAAACACTGAGGGTTGTTGATCAGACGTGTTGAAGTTTAGTGTTCATAATAAGAACACAAACACACTGAGTGTCTTTACGTGTTCAACAAAACACCACAACTCAACAATGAGAAAAACCTGCTTACATGCTAAACACATGCACAACCTGAAAAATTCATTTTCTTAATCAGTATTTTGTCTTATTTTCCGACAACAATAGCTAAACATCCATAAAGATAAATTGTCAGATAAGACTTGTTTACATAACACAATGTTGTTTGTATGATCAGTCTTATTTTAAGAATGTTTGCATATTTTTGAGAAAACAAAATGCTGGTTAGGATTTTTGCAGTGCTTTATCATTATAATAAAACTGCATGTAAACACACTTTGTAAAAAGAAAGTAAGTGAGGTGCTGTAAATGTTTTTAGAAGATGATTTGTGTGGTTGCTACAGTATGTGGCTCCTGGGGTGTTCTGAGTGGTTGCTAGGTTATTCTGGGTTGTTGCTAGATTTTTTTAAGGTGTTTTGGGTGGTTGCTTTGTTGTTTCTAGGGTGTTCAGGGTGGTTGCTAGGTAGTTACTAGGGGGTTTTGGTGGCTGCTAGGAATTTACTAGGGTGTTCTGGGTTTCTAGGGTGCCATGGGTGATCACTAGGCAGTTATTAAGATGTTCTGGGTGGTTCCTATGTGGTTTCTAGGGTGTTCTGGGATCATATGGTGTCATGGGTGATCACTACTGTAGGTGGTTAATGGGTGATCACTAGGCAGTTATTAGGGTGTTCTGGGTGGTTGCTAGGAATTTGCTAAGGTGTTCTGGGTTTCTAGGGTGTCATGGGTGATCGCCTGGTAGTTAGGGTGTTGTCGGTGGTTGCTAGGTAGCTATTAGGGTGTTCTGGGTGGTTGCTAGGTGGTTATAGTGTTCTGGGCGAATATTAGATAGCTACTATGGTGTTCTGGGTGGTTGCTATGTGGTCTCTATGGTGTTCTGGGTTTCTAGGGCGTTCTGGGCTGTTGCTAGGTGGTCACAGTGTTCTGGGCGGGTATGAGGTAGTTATTAGGGTGTTCTGGGTGGTTTCTAGGCACAGTAGTTACTAGGGTTTTGTAGGTGGTTACTGGGGTGTTCTTGATGGTTGCTATGTCATTTCTAGGGTGTTCTGAGTGGTTGCTGGGCACAGTAGCTACTAGGATGTTATACATGATTACTAGGGTGTTCTAGACAGTTGCTAGGTTGTTTCTAGGGTGTTCTGAGTGGTTGCTAGGTACAGTAGTTACTAGGATGCTATAGATGATTACTAGGGTGTTCTGGACGGATGCTAGGTCGTTTCTAGGGTGTTCTGAGTGGTTGCTAGGTACAGTAGTTACTAGGGTTTTATAGGTGGTTACTAGGGTGTTAGGACGGTTGCTAGGTAATTTCTATGGTGTTCTGAGTGGTTGCTAGGCACAGTAGTTACTAGGGTTTTATAGGTGGTTGTTAGGTTGTTGTGGACAGTTGCTAGGTTATTACTAGAGTGTTCTAAATGGTTGCTAGGTACAGTAGTAGCTAGGGTTTTATAGGTAGTTACTAGGGTGTTGGGACAGTTGCTAGGTAATTTCTATGGTTTTCTGCATGGTTGCTAGGGTGTTTAAGGTGGTTACTAGGGTGTTCTGGACTCTTGCTAGGTGGTTATTAGGGTGTTCTGGATGGTTGCTAGGTCGTTTCTAGGGTGTTCTCAGTGGTTCCTACTGTAGGTGGTTACTAGGGTGTTGTGGGCAGTTGCTAGGTCGTTACTAGGGGGTTTTGAGAGGTTGCTAGGTACAGTAGTTACTAGGGTGTTATAGGTGGTTACTAGGGTGTTCTGGACTCTTGTTAGGTCATTTTTAGGATGTTCTGCCTGGTTACTAGGTACAATAGTTACTAGGATGTTATAGGTGGTTATTAGGGTGTTTTTTATGAGTGGTTGCTAGGTATAGTAGTTACTGGGTGAGTTTTGTGCTGGGGTTTAATATGTATGGTTAGAGTTGTTCTATAGTGTTATTCACTAATAACACTATTCACATTCATTCATCCTGATGGGTTAAATCAGCGTCTCAAGCGTGTTTAGTGTGATTCTGTCTATCATGATTGTATAGGTTACTGTAGCTGTAGTGTTTATTCAGCCAATACTGTATTAGGATTCTCCTGGTGACCGTGTGTTGAGATAAACACATAACACAGCTCTGACCGCTGCTCTGCCTGTCTGCCTTTAGTCTTCAATGACTTTCTGTAGAGCGATAGAGTCCCGCGACCGCCGCTTTAATGCACCGCTTGTACGGTATTGATAAAGTTAACAAAAACATGCTGCTCATCTGTTTATCTACAAAGAGTTGAGTTTGTCTTCCTGCAGGAGGAGGCGACGGGAAAATGCTGATGCGTCTTTTACGCTCTACATGCTAATCGCTCCGCGCGTCTCTGGTTCTGTCTGTGTGGCTGATATCAACAGAAATCCGCCATCGCGATGATGATGATGATGGCTCCCCGTTTCCACGTTCTTATGTTTTGCTCTGTTTTCCTGTTTCGTCAGCACTTATTGAATCCCTGATTGTTCAGCTGTGTATAATTACGAAAAACAATTGTAAAACAGATGCGAGTGTTTCTTCGACTCTGGGCACTTTTGGCTCTGTGGATGCTTAGAAAATAAACTTGCACTTGCATTAGTTTATTTCATTTGTCTAATAACAGTGCTCAACAGTAGACATGCACAGATGCATCACAAAAGAAATCAAAGGTTTTTTTGTCAGTTTTTCACTTTCATGACATCTTTGAAAACATTCTATGCTGGAAATAACATTTTAATAATTTTTTTCCAACTCTTTTGTCTTGCTTAGGGTCATTTCATTATTTTATGTATGCTAAATATACACATTTAAATAACATTTTTATTGTTGCATATTGTGACAAAATTACAGCTTGATTGAAAAAGATGCACAATATTATTTATAAATACATTGTAAGAAAAATTAAATAAAATAAAATGTTCTGATATACGTAAAATATAGAAATTAAAAATGTGATATTTACCTAAACTTTTCTTTGTTTTTCACATCTCAAATTATTTTGTTAACTTTTGATAAAAGTTTATTAGGATTAGTATTTTGATGGAAATAACGTCTTAACTGTGGTTTTAAAAAAAACACATTTTCTATATTTATTGTGTGAAAAAAAAAAACATATTTTGTGTAATAAAATAAATATATTTTATAAATATAAATTAATTATTTTAAAATACATTTAAATAATAGATCTAATAAATGTTTATAGATTGTATAATGGATATAAAGTAATTAAAACTATATAAAAATCATATATATACACTAATAATAGATAATATTAATATCATATAATATATAATATTTGAATATATATTAAAAATATTTTGTATGTGTGCGTATATATATATATATGTATATGTATATATATATATATACATAGACTACACACACAAATTTTAATTTTAATAATATATCTAATAAATATCACAATATTATATGCATGGTTGTCATAAAAATATATGATAAATATACAATATAATAGATTGTATAATGGATATAAAGTAATTAAAACTTAAAAATATAAACAAATATATATATATTTGTTTATATGTGTGTGTGTATATATATAAGATTAAAAATATTATATATACTAATAATAAATAATATTATTAATGTTATATATAATATATAATATTTTAATATATATTACAAATATTTTAAATGTGTGTATATACACACAAAATATAAAAATATAAAAAATAGTAATATATAAAAGCAGAATATAAAAAAATATAAATAACAATGTAAACATCTATACATTTATATAACTTGGCATTTATATATATAAAGAGTTGTAAAAAAAATTTAATGTATTATAATGTTAATATAATATGCTGGATGTCTATGTTGTAAGATTGAGAATGTATAGCATTTCCACAAAATAACTTTTTAAAAATAAATAAATATATAAATAAATACATTTATTATTATTTTTTTTTTTTTAATTATAACTTTGATGAAATGTTATATAAAAAATATAATGTAATAAATATAATGTAATATATTTTCATATTTTAAGATTGAGAATGTAACTTGGATGGAAGTAAAACCAATAAAATCAATATGTAAAAGACTTTTGAGCATCAAAAATCAAATTATAGTGACATTCATATGACAAAAATAGTTCTCCTTGTTATTTATTTCTGTTACAACCTCAGGACATAAAAGTGCTAGTACTGTATTTGAAGAAACACCTGCAATATGAGACATCTACACTTTTGTGTGCTTCTGTGTGTGTGTGTTCGCGAAACTAACCAAGTTGAACATTGTATTTCTTTGTCTGTTTTTCACAACAGGCAACTTTGTGTGATCTCGCAGCTCTTGCGTTTTGCGCCGCGCGGCTCTTAAGGGAAGGTCTGTTGTCTGCTTTCTAAAAGCGTTCGACTCGGAGCGCCTCTCCGTTCTCAGGTAGCTCATCTGGGAGACTCGCGGCTCACCTGATGTTGTTAACGGGCCATCTGCTACCCGTATCCCTTGCCCCGAGAAGTATCATCAGAGCCTCGGCTGTAAATAACACAGCTTTCGGTTATATGTTTTTAGCGCCGTCATATTCATGCCCCGCGGTCATATGGATGCTTTCCATTTCTGCATCCGCTTACTGGAGGAAAAGCCGGGGAAAGTCAAAGTCGGTCCCTCCAGAGGAGTGTCTTTCCTGCGCCCGCGTGTTCTGCGAGACAGCCTGTCACTCAAAGGCGTCTCTCTGTAGCCGGCTCACCTGGAGAGGGCTGTTGCCAGGGGCGTAGCCGTAAGACAGGCGCCGCGGGTGCTCGCTCTACCTCTGCCTGTGTTTTTGTAGCCGTAATCCCCCTGTGCCCCCCCTCTCCCTCCGTCAGTACCCCCGAGGCGGTGTCTTGCGCGTTTCATGTCAGTCGAGAGCTGTGGATCTTCAGGAAATCGCTGCGTGTCGACCCAAACCAGCTGCGTTCGAAGGGGCCCAACTTTAGCCCGTCGGTCTGAAGACGCCTTTGTCATGAAAGACCCCGTCAACCTGCCGCTCGCTTTAATGAATGCTAGGGCTACGGCGCTGGCTAGTGGTGACCGGTGGTACTGCGGCCGGTGGAGTTCAGCAGGTTACAGTCAGAAATGGTAATTAAACTCATTATTTATCCACTTTCAAACCTGAATCACTGATTGACTTCACAGAGCGTTCATAAAGTGTTAAATATAACCATTCACGCTCATTACACAGCACTGTCAAGCTCCAGAAAGCACATTAAAGTGTTATAAAAATAGTTCATACGACTCTCGCGCTATATTCAGAGATCATTCACTAATAATCTTTCATATCTCAAATTATTTTGTCTACTTTTGATAAAGCATTATTAGGGTTAATATTGCTGGTTGCAGTAAAAATGACATGATAATTTGTTGTAAAAAAAAAAAAATAATAATAATAATCTCAAATGTTTTCACACCATAAATAATGAAAATATTTTTCCAATTTATATTTGAATAAAATATAAATTATATATAAATATATATTAATTTATATTTAAAAAATATTTTTTATATATTTTATGCAATGTGTGTAAAAAAAGTATAGTATGTAAAAAGGGCAAAAAAGCAGCATTAAAGTGTTATAAAGTTAGTTCATACGACTGTTGCACTGTATTCACAATCAAGTCATTTGTTGCTTTGTGTGAAAAAAAGACACAAATTTAAGAGATTATTCACTAATAATCTTTCATGTCGCAAACTGTTTTGTCTACTTTTGATGAAACATTATTAGGATTAGTATTGCTGGTTGCAGTGAAAATGACATCATAAAAAAATTATGATCTCAGAATTTTCACAACATAAAAATTGAAAAATATATTTTTATATATTTAATATAATTTTATAAAATATATAAAAAATATTTTTAACAAATTTCATTATAAAAGTGCTATAAAGTTAATTTATACGAGTCTTGCACTGTATTCTAAGACTTCTGAAGTCATTTGATGCATTTTGTGAGGAAGTTTAAGTCATTGTTCCCTCAAAAATTCCAAATTAATTTGTCTACTTTTAATAAAACAAAATTAGTTAGTATTAGTAAGTTTTGTTTTTGGTGGAAATTATGTCATAATTTTGTGTAAAAAAACAAACAAACAAAAAAACCCTAAATTTTCACACCATAAATATTAAAAATATTTTTTCCAATTTTAAAAAATATTTTTGATATATTTTATAAAATGTGTATAAAATAAATATAAAATATGTAAAAAATATATATATTAATACATGGAATATATATATAATGTTTTTTATGATGTTTTTTGTACATTAAGATTAAGAATGTATGTGGAATAAAAATAAAACAATAAAATAAATATATATAAACATTTGAGTATCAAAAGTAAAATGACAGTGGCATAAAATTCTAATTCATTTATGGGTTATAAGATGGCATTTGGCATTATTGTTGTCAAAACTGGGGTTTATGTGC
>CM070014.1:35097383-35109883 GCA_036247105.1 Cirrhinus mrigala
ATAGGTAGATAGACAGAAAGATGGATAGATGAATTTTATTTTTTAAATTGTATCAAATTGCGCAAAAGTGACAGTTAAGACATTAATGTTACAAAAGATTCTATTTTAAATAAATGCAGTTCTTTTAGATTTTCTATTCATCAGAAAAATTCTGAAAAATAGAATGTATCAGTTTCCACAAAAATATGAAACTGTTTTCAACATTGATAATAATCAGAAATGTTTCTTGAGCAGCAAATCAACATATTACAATGATTTCTGTATCAAATTTATATCAAATTTGTTTGAATTTTTTTTAAAAATTGTATTAAATTGATCAAAAGTGACAGTTAAGACATTAATAATGTTACAAAAGATTCTATTTCAGATAAATGCATTTCTTTAGAATGTTCTATTTTTCAAAGAATCCTAAAAAGTAAAATGTATCACAGTTTCCACAAAAAAAATATGAAGCAGCACAACTGTTTTTAACATTGATAATAATCAGAAATGTTTCTTAAGCAGCAAATCAGCATATTAGAATGATTTCTGTATCAAATTTATATCAAATTTGTTCTAATTTTTAAAATTGTATTAAATTGATCAAAAGTGACAGTTAAGACATTAATAATGTTAGATCTGTTTTACTGTATTTTTTTATTATTTTATGTTTATTAATTTGTCCCTGTTTTTGTCAGAAGTCACTTCTGCTCACAAAGGCAGCATTTATTTGATCAAAAATACAGTAAAAACTGAAGAATTGTGAAATAGAATTCCAATTTGAAATTTTTTTCTATTTTCTGTTTTCTATTGTGATATATTGTAAAATGTAATTTACACAATATTACTGTTTTTACTTTATGAAACAGCTGCAGCCTTGGTGGGCATAATGCACTAAAGTAAAGTAAAGTAAAGTAAAATTAATAAAATAAAATCAAATCAAATAAAATAAACTTTTACACGGGAGTTCTAATTTTTATATCAATATTGTTCGATATCATTTTTTTAATTGTATTAAATTGATCAAAAGTGACAGTTTAGACATTAATAATGTTACAAAAGATTCTGTTTCAAATAAATGCATTTTTATTCATCAAAGAATCCTGAAAAATAAAATGTATCACAGTTTCCACTGAAATATGAATCAGCACAACTGTTTTTAACATTGATAATAATTAGAAATGTTTCTTGGGCAGCAAATCAGCATATTAGAATGATTTCTGAAGGATCACGTGACACTGAAGACTGGAGTAATGATGCTAAAAATTCAGCTTTGATCATGTTTTCTATTGTGATATATTAAAAATGTAATTTATACAATATTACTGCTTTTACTCTATTTTTTATTAAACAATGCAGCCTTGGTGACCATAAGACACTTCAGACATTTAATCTAATCTAAAATAAAAGAAAAGAAAAGAAAAATAACAAAAAAGATTTTTGAATGGTATTTCTTATTTTTATATCAAACTTATTTGAAACTTTTCTCCTAAAATTAGAAATAAAACCAGATACTGTACAAAAGAGCTAGTTTTTTATGGATCTATAAAATGAATCTGGGTAATAACTTGGATTCTTTGTTTTTGAATTTGATAAGAGAAGTTTACACTTTTTTATTGAGATCTCTGACTTTTGATTGCAGCTTTTGGTATTTTGGCAAATCCGAGCACAGTTTAAGATGTTGTTGATATCTTTTCTAATACACTAGAAGAGACACGTGAGACACATTTGCTGTGTTTTTCTGAGGTGAAACATCTGAGATGTCCCTATCTAATCTTACTGTCTAAGAGACACATCTGAGACAAAAAAGATATCTCATATCAGCTTTTTCCTATAAGTCTAGAGAAGCATGGTAATACCTCAGTACTTTCTGGTCATTTGCCGTAAGAATGTAAGTGTTGAATCTGTCACAGGATGTGAAGAAGGAAGCTGTAGTTACTCATAAATTTGTATTAATCTAATGTAATCCGCATCTAACTTCACTTTAATGTTCGCGTTAATCCGACTGGAGTGTAAATCATGGGGAATTTATGGGTTTTAAATCTTTATTAAGAGTCAGAGTTGTTTCTAGTGCAATATTTTGGTTCTCTGAAATATATACTAGGAATAAACTGGCACTTTTTTGCTTACTGTAAATAAAAAGTTGCCTTATTATCATTGATTCGTGGGAAACACTGGAGTTCATACACTTAGATAACTCGACTGACAAAAGACGCTTTTGAACTTTGAGCATCCACTCGATGCTCAAAAAAAAAAGATGTGGCGCTTTCTAAGTGTGTATTTGAGAGGTGCGAGGCAAAAAAAAAAAACCCTTGAAGCGCAGCCTTGTAAATTAATTTGTTCGTGTTGTACGATGGGCGCACAGCTGGTCTCATTAGCATGCACACAACAAATAATTATAGCGAAGCTTTTTTTGCAGTCGGCGCTAGGCTAATGGGCTTGCTGGGTTAATTATGTCAGAGCGTAATTACAGAGGGCCCAGAGAGACGCGTGCTGCTCCCCGCTGCGCCCGCGCTGGCTAATGACGGTGTAGCGCTGACAGGGCCAAGACAGACCGCCCTGACACACCTGCTCACGTTGGCACGCCGCGCCACCCCGCGCCACCCCGCGCGCTCGCAACCGCTACTGTAGGTGAGACTCCGCGTGCTTTAACTTGCTTTCTGCGTCTCGTCTTTGGGCCGGAGGAGAGAATCGATCGTGCTTTTGTTGGATGGTGAGTTGGGAGATGTTGCGTCATGCACCGGGAGTTTAGGCCGTCGTTTTATCAGGTGTGAGCAAAGACAAACCTGCATGAAAAGCATCTTAATTAGAGCACAAAGCAGAAGACGAATAGCGGGCTTTTGTGGAGCACAGTTGAGAAAATAGTTCATAAAGGATCAAAACCTGAACTGTTAAAATCAGCCACAGTCTATCACACCAGTGAGACGCAAAAAGATAAAAAGTTCAAAGTAATGCGTTGATATGACTTTTCAAAAATGTTGAGGTCAGAAAGATTTTTCAGTGTTTTTGAAAGAACTTTCTTCTGCTCACCAAAGCTGCATTTATTTCATCAAAAATATAGTAAAAACTTCTAAATTGTGAAATATTATTACAATTTAAAATATCTGTTTTCTATATGAATATATTGTAAAATGTAATTTATTTTTGTGATGCAAAGCTGAATTTTCAGCATCATTACTCCAGTCCTCAATGTCACATGATCCTTCAGAAATCAACTAATATGCTGATTTGCTGCTCAAGAAACATTTATGATTATTATCAATGTTAAAACAGTTGTGCTGCTTTATATTTTTGTGGAAGGTGATGCACTTTTTTATTTAATGAATAGAAATGTCAAAAGAACAGCTTTTATTTGAAATGGAAATCTGTTGAAACATTATATACAGTTGAAGTCAAACGTTTACATGCACCTTGCAGAATCTGCAAATTGTTAATTATTTTACCAAAATAAGAGGGTTCATACGAAATGTTTGTTATGTTTTTATTTAGCACTGACCTGAATAAGAGATTTAACATAAAAGATTTAACAAAAAATATTTATAGTCCACAAGAGAAAATAATAGTTGAATTTATAAAAATGACCCCGTTCAAAAGTTTACACTTGATTCTTAATATTGTGCTGTTACTTGAATGATCCGCAGCTATTTTTTTTTTGTTTGTTTTTGTTTAGTGATAATTGTTCATGAGTCCCTTGTTTGTCCTGAACAGTTAAACTGCCTGCTTTTCTTTAGAAAAATCCTTCAGGTTCCACAAATTCTTTAGTTTTTCAGCATTTTTGTGTATTTGAACCCTTTCCAACAATGACTGTATGATTTTGAGATCCATCTTTTCACACTGAGGGACTCATATGCAACTATTACAGAAGGTTCAAGCGCTCACTGATGCTTTAGAAGGAAAAACGATGCATTAAGAGCCGAGGGTGTAAACTTTTGAACAGAATGAAGACGTGTTCATTTTTCTTATTTTGCCTAAATATCATATTTTTTCATGTAGTACTGCCTTTCAGAAGCTACAAAAGATGCTTACATCTTTCCCAAAGGATAAAATAAGTGAAATTTACCCTGATCTTCAAAAATTCAAAAGTTTTCACCCCCGGCTCGTAATGCATCGTTTTTCCTTTTGAAGCATCAGTGAGCGTTTGAACCTTATGTAATAGTTGCATATGAGTCCCTCAGTTGTCCTCAGTGTGAAAAGATGACTCTCAAATCATGCAGTCATTGTTGGTTCAAATACACAAAAATGCTGAAAAAGCAACAGATTTGTGGGACAGCGAGTAGTTTAACTGTGCAGGACAAACAAGGGACTCATGAACAACTATCACTAAACAAAAAAACACAGCTGTGGATCATTCAGGTAACAACACAGTATTAAGAATTAAGTGTATGTCAACTTTTGAACAGGGTCATTTTTATAAATTCAACTATTATTTTTATCTTGTGGACTATATGTAAACGTCTTTTATGTTAAATATCTTACTTAGGTCAGTACTAAATAAAAAAATAATGTGCCTTTGTATGATCCCTCTTATTTTGGTAAAATAATTAACATTTAGCAGAATCTGCAAGGTGTATGTAAACTTTTGACCTCAACTGTATGTGTTTACTGTATTACATTAACAATGTAATCAATATTCCATTATTAAAGCCAAGTATGAATCTCATCAAGTCAGGGTTTTTAAGCATTTTACATTTATTCCAAAATAATAACTCAAGGCAACAATTTAAACAATATGTTTTATTTGTGAACTTATGTTTAGCTATTCTTTTTAACAGTTAACTTTTAACTATTTTTGAATTTTTCAGATCATCAGTCATCAAAGCTAGGTAAAAATTTGTCACAGATACTGAGATTTACCTTAAGTTTCACCAAGCTGATTACTTGCTAAATATTCCCACAGATCATGTTTTCATGCCATTTTAAGTCTTATTTTGATGTAACAAAGTGGTTATATCTAAATGTGTGTTGTTTACTTACTTTTTTAAATTAGTCTCATTAACGCCATTATGTTGTTCATTCAGGCTGATTCACAAATGCGCTCAAACACAAAAGGCGGGATTTGTCACATGAACCAATCACAGTCAATCATAACCAGTCATATCCAATCATATGGCCATTCTCTCGTGATTTCCCCCCATTCATTCTCAATTACCCTCCACCAACTCACGCCAAACCTGTGGGGAGGTGAGAGAGACATGGATTCAGACTCAGTGTTTCTTTAGAAAAACAAGTGATTTATGCACTTTTTAGGGTTATATTTTGTATTACTGGTGTTATTTTATATTTGTGCTAAGAATTTTTTTTTTTCATTTTTTGCTTCCTCGGTAGAAACAGCCCTGATAGAGATGTAGTTATGTGTGGAATCACATACTAGCAGACATGTCAACAGGCAGAAACATTCCCCAACCGCTTAATTCTCTCATTAATGTTCTGTACTCATGTTGAAATTGATTGTTTGTTTGTTTTTTTGTGGTTATGATTTATAACGTCTATAAGGGGGTTTTGCTGGTATTAGTTAACATGACCTGAAGGCAAACATCCAATCAGACGTAATGAAGTTATAGAGAAATGAAAAAATGAGCAGTGTATTTACATGGACAGTAAAAGGACAGATTCATTAAAGCTAATCGGCGGTCTGCGATGTCCAGACCCAGTGCTGAGTGAACGGCGAGCCTGAACGAGACTCGTCCTCCTCTACCTGCCATTAACACTTAATTTAATCAGGGAATGATTGCATCTGATTTGATAGAATATGTTTGACACTCTCTAATAGCCTCCGTAATCAACACCAATAAACTTTACAGCACAAAGCAAATTGGGAGGAATGAACGTGACAGTTATTTTAGCAATGCAGCAACAGCGTTTTAAGGGAAAACAAATTAACAAGAGACGATAACTGATTATCCAAAGTGTTTCCTTTCTTGACGCTAGTAGATGCAGTAGATGCTTTTATTTATTTAAGGCGACTTATTACTCCAATTATTAATTATTACTCCAAATTATTACTCCATAGTAATTGAGTTACCCAAGGTTGAAGAGTTAGAACTAATATATATATATATATATATATATATATATATATATATATATATATTTTTTTTTTATTACATTTAAAATGTTTAGTTTTATTACACTGACCAAAATTATAAACGCAACACTTTTGATTTTGCCCCCATTTTTCATGAGCTGAACTCAAAGATCTAAGACTTTTTCTATGTACACAAAAGGGCCTGTTTCTCTCAAATATTGTTAACAAATCTGTCTAAATCTGTGTTAGTGAGCACTTCTCCTTTGCCGAGATAATCCATCCACCTCACAGGTGTGGCATATCAAGATGCTGATTAGACAGCATGATTATTGCACAGGTGTGCCTTAGGCTGGACACAATAGAAGGCCACTCTAAAATGTGTATTGGGGGGGTCCAGGGGGGTCCGAAAACCAGTCAGTATCTGGTGTGACCACCATTTGCCTCACACAGTGCAACACATCTCCTTCACATAGAATTGATCAGGTTGTTGATTGTGGCCTGTGGAATGTTGGTCCACTCCTCTTTAATGGCTGTGTGAAGTTCCTGGATATTGGCAGGAACTGGAACACGCTGTCGTATACGCCGATCCAGAGCATCCCAAACATGCTCAATGGGTGATGTGTCCGGTGAGTATGCTGGCCATGCAAGAACTAGGATGTTTTCAGCTTCCAGGAACTGTGTACAGATCCTTGCAACATGGGGCCGTGCATTATCATGCTGCAACATGAGGTGATGGTCGTGGATGAATGGCACAACAATGGGCCTCAGGATCTCGTCACGGTTTCTCTGTGCATTCAAAATGCCATCAATAAAATGCACCTGTGTTTGTTGTCCATAACATACGCCTGCCCATACCATAACCCCACCGCCACCATGGGCCACTCGATCCACAACGTTGACATCAGCGAACCGCTCACCCACACGACGCCATACACGCTGTCTGCCATCTGCCCTGTACAGTGAAAACCGGGATTCATCCGTGAATAGAACACCTCTCCAATATGCCAGACGCCATCAAATGTGAGCATTTGCCCACTCGAGTCAGTTACGATGACGAACCGCAGTCAGGTCGAGACCCCGATGAGGATGACGAGCATGCAGATGAGCTTCCCTGAGACAGTTTCTGACAGTTTGTGCAGAAATTCTTTGGTTGTGCAAACCGATTGTTGCAGCAGCTGTCTGGGTGGCTGATCTCAGACGATCTTGGAGGTGAAGATGCTGGATGTGGAGGTCCTGGGCTGGTGTGGTTACACGTGGTCTGCGGTTGTGAGGCTAGTTGGATGTACTCCCAAATTCTCTGAAACGCCTTTGGAGACGGCTTATGGTAGAGAAATGAACATTCAGTTCACTGGCAACAGCCAATTGCACGCTTTCTCAAAACTTGCGACATCTGTGGCATTGTGCTGTGTGATACAACTGCACATTTTAGAGTGGCCTTTTATTGTGGCCAGCCTATGCACTAATCATGCTGTCTAATTAGCATCTTGATATGCCACACCTGTGAGGTGGATGAATTATCTCAGCAAAGGAAAAGTGCTCACTAACACAGATTTAGACAGATTTGTGAACAATATTTGAGAGAAACAGGCCTTTTGTGTACATAGAAAAAGTCTTAGATTGTTGAGTTCAGCTCATGAAAAGTGAGGGCAAAAACAAAAGTGTTGCATTTATAATTTTGGTCAGTGTATATATATATACACTGTGTTATATAGTGCACTGTTATATAGTTTTTGTTTTGTTTGTTTTTTTCTAAATAAAGGTAGCACAGTATTTTAAGGACCATTTCTCACTTTTAACTAGTTGCTTATTACCTTGCATATTAGTACCATATTGGCTGTTTATTAGTACTTATAAAACACGTGTTAATGTGTTATTCTGCATGACCATATTCTGCAGGACTTTTTGATGGAAAACTCTTATTTAATAGTGAATATGTGTTGCCTAATCTGCAGTGTTACTAAAATAAACTATATATTATAAGAATATATATAATAATACAACAAAAAAAAAAAATAATTTATTTACTTGCTAATTTAATTTAGATTTATTTTATTTATTATTTTATTTATTTTTTGGAGTGTTATATGGTATACTTTACAATATGTACCCTAAGAATGCCATAGTATTGTCATGGTACTGTATGGTGCATATAAAAAGGTACCATAACTATAGAAGAATTATATATAATAATAAAACTTGAATATTTTACAAAAAATAATTAATTAATTAATTAATTTACTTGCGTATTTAATTAATATTTATTTTATTTATTATTTTATTTTATTGTATTTTATTTATATATTTTATTTTATTTTATTTTTTTTTTTTGAGTGTTATATGGTATATAGTATACTTTACAAACATGTACCCTAAGAATACCATAGTTTTGTCATGGTACCGTATGGTACATATAAAAAGGTACCATAATCTTACTAAATTTACCATATAAATGCCATGGTACATACATTTCAGTATCATATATATCATATCATATATAAAGTACTGTCTTTTGCCAAAAAAAAGTACTGTAGCGATACCATGGTACAGTGATGATATAAGGTAATTCTGTGGAAATTCATTCAATACCGTGGTACTGCCATGTGTATCTGTCAAAAATATCATGTTTTGTTTTTTTTGTTTTTGCTTATGTATTTTTTTTTTGTTTGTTTTTTTTTTTGTTTTTTGAGTATCATGTGAATAGCATGATACATGAATTTCAGTTTATTAATGGTATATTTAAAAGTACCATCAAAAAAAAAAAAAAAAATAGAGTACATTGAGGCCATCAGATGTTAATGGTATGGTACTTTGAAATATAACATGGTACTGAAATCTGCTTCTGAGATACTAAAATATCTTGGCATTATTGATGTATAGCTATGGTACCATGTCAGAAAACAAACAAATAAATAAAAATGCTGTATTGCTTTAGTACATGTGAAGTAAAAAATGCTTCTTTTGATACAGTGTTATTGGTTTCTTTCCCTGGGAATTAAGCAGAAGCCACATGCAATACATCTGCGGTTTGATCAGCTCGCGCTTCAGTTTAATCCAGATGCATCCAGACATCATTCAGACGCGCAAACACGCACTTTAATATCTGCAGCGACTTCCATAATGTGATTTCCGCCGTCTCACGAATGCATCTATTTTGCAGAGTTTCACTCCCAGCGTCTGATTGAGGAGAATCGCTGCTTGCGTTGGAGAATAAAGCCTGAAGGGTTTGATCATTAGAACTTAAAAGAAAGCGATAAAGGAGTTGATGCGCTGATTTAAGCCGTCGTCTTTGTGTAAAAGGAGTTATACTACTCTTAAAAGCAGTGTCCCAAGTGACTGACGCAATATCCACTGTGCTTTTGTAACAAAGCGCGCACGTGCGTGCGCTCCGCGCCTTTAAAGTCTCCCCGACTGTTTGTAACATCCTGATTTATTAAATGCGCCGCTCTTTTCTTGCTCTTTCTCGCCCCCGCGGCCTGCCCGTCCGACCTCGATTTAGAGGGACGGAAAATCCGACCGGAAACATCTCCGGGTCCGAGCCAGCCGGGAAGCGTCTCGGATTGAGAAGCGAGAGCGGATCGGGCCCCCTGTCGCGCCCAGAGAGTGCAGGATGAAAGCCGCCACGGGTCGAAGTGGAAAAGCAGCGATTTCCCTCGTCTTTTGGAGTTTTGAAAGACTTCGGCGCGCGTAGCTCCCCTCCCCGCGTCAGCCGCGCTCCCATGAGCCTCCTCACGGTTCGGGGAGTCACCTCCTTTGCCAGGTACACAACAGGAGCACGGCTCCTCTCTGAGCCGCGGCGCGCTGAACTTTTTCAGGGGAAGAAAGGGAAGACGGAAGATTAAAAACAGCCCTGTGATGTGGAGAGCCGAGTCGCCTCCTGAGGATTCCTGGCATAATAATTTAAATGATCAAATGATCCAGAGGAGACTTGTTAGCGCAGAAACAGCCTCCTAGTTGGCCCCATGGGCCCCTCGCTGAGACACATGCATTGCAAAACAGCTCCTCTGTTGTGCTAAAGAATCTCACCTTTTTTATATATATATATATATACCATTTCTTTTTTGGGTGACTTTTTATCCTCTTCTACTTTGTTGGATTTGTCTAGATAAGTATTTGGGAGCAAGTTAAGCAGTTGAGGTTGGTGGTTTTTAGCGATACAGGCCTGATATGGAGGAAATATTTTGATCCACTCTGATGTGGGAAATGATGTTTTGGCAAGACTTTACAATAAGCTTCCAGTTGTTTACATGAACTAACAATGAAAAGCATTTATTACTCTTAGTTAATCTTTATTTTAACACTTGCTAATACACTATTAATGTCTTAATATTATTTAATAGATCTGAGTTACTGTGAACTAACATTAAAAATAAAACAAAAATAAATAAGTAATGATAACATTAATATCAATAACAATAGTGACATTTTTTTATTAGTTAATGCATTTAAGTAATGTTAGCTAATGAGTTCTTTTTGTAAAGTGTTACCAGTGTTGTTAAAAAAGAATGGTTACATTTATTTACTTTTACTTTTTAGGTTACATTTATAGTGTTTTTTTTTTTGTTTTTTTTTTACAAATGTTACGTAAATTAAGTGTTCAATATGGAAGCCTGTCTCCAGGCAGGTAACTGCAATTTTTTTTTTTTTTTTTTTTTTTTCGAATTATTAGATATAAACTCGCAATTGTGAGTTATAAGTCGAGAAATAAAGTCAGAATTGTGAGATTTAAGGTCTGAAAACACAACAGTCTTTTTTCCCCTCAAAACTGGACTTTAAAACTTGCAATTGCAAGTTTTTATCTCACAATACCGAGGAAAAAAAATTTGTCAGAATTGAAATATAGAAACTTGCGAAAAGTCAGAATTGTGAGTTTTTGTCTCAATTCTGCGAAAAAAAAAGTCAGAATTGCAAGTTTTTATCTCACAATAATGAGGAAAAAAAGTCAGAAATGCAAGAAAAAGTCAGAATCGAAAAATATAAACTTGCAAAAATTCAGAATTGCATGTTTTTGTCTGTCAATTCTGAGAAAAAAATGTCAGAATTGCAAGTTTTTATCTCACAATACTGAGGAAAAAAGTCAGAATTGCGAGAAAAAGTCTGAATCGAAAGAAATAAACTTGCAACAAGTCAGAATTGCTTGTTTTTATCTCTCAATTCTGAGAAAAAAAAGCCAGAATTGTGAGCTTTATTTCACAATACTGTGGGGAAAAAAACTCAGAATTGTGAGGAAAAAGTCAGAATTGTGAGATGAAAAGTCCCAGTAACCTTTTTATTTATTTTTTATTCAGTGGCAGAAACGGGGTTCCATAAATCAATACTTATTTATTTATTTATTTATTTATTTATTTATTATTAATAATAATAATAATAACAATAATAATAATAAAAAATGTTATTATTATTTTATCTTTTTTAGAGTTAAATTAAATTAAATACGAACTGTAGAAAGTTCTGAAATTTCACAAGCAAGTCCAATAGAAATCCGTGCGTGTGGAAGTTTTGTTTGAGGGCAAAAGAAGGTTCCACATGCAGATTTTATTCGTGTTCAAGTTGGTTCCACAAATTCGCCGTGTTGACCAGAAAGCTGCTTGTTTCTAAAGTGATTTCTGTGTGAGAAATGCTTCATGAATTGCAACACTACAGACCTGTGTCAAGGTAGTGCTATATTTGATACTGGTGGAAATGAAAGTGAGGCTGTGAGGGACTGAAATGCAGTGCGTTCAGTGGATTGAACTGTTGTTTAACAACATGCTTGATTGTTCAGCTCTGTCTGAGAAAAAACTTTCAGTAGACAAAACTCCACAAAACATATTGAAAGTGCATGCCATGGTAAAGACTGCAAGTCCGTTGTTCACACCCTCGTTTTCATCTGCGTTAAATTCAGTGTGGCATCTAACCTGACTAAAGGTGTACTGACACCTGTTGACGGACCTTTTTTTTGTGCCTGCAAAATTTCGTTGAATTTTCATACATGTGACCATGCACTAAAGTAGCTTTGTATCTGTTTGTGTGTGTGTGTACAGATCCGGCTCCGCTGCTGCAGGCCACACAGGAGCGTCTGGCAGAACTTCAGCGTTCGGCTCCTGACGGTGACGCTCTGGTCACAGAAATCTCTGAGCACTGGAAAAAACACCTGGAGTGCCTTGACAAAGCAGGTCAGAGTCTAAAACACACCATAAATTATAGCATACGGCATGCTCTCAAATACACACACATTGTTCTCTACAATTAAAAAAAAAATAATAATAAAATACAATTTTGCATAAAAATTTTTTTAGAATTTTTTTAGAATAAAAAATAAATATTTTATTCAATTATGAATCACTTTTCACTTTAAATCTGCCCTCAAAAAGAGTGTTTTTTTCCTCAACGATTAATCCACCAAAATATAGCAATAATTAAATAAAGCGAGTCTGTCATTCTAATATGCTGATTCACTGCTCAAGAAATATTTCTTATTATTATGACAGTTGAAAACAGTTGTGCTGCTTCATATTTT